>JAJEKV010000009.1:5792995-6063912 GCA_021234155.1 Isoetes taiwanensis | reverse complement strand
GCCAGTTACGTATTGCTATCATTTTCGCTATCATCACTATGATCACAAACGCTGGCTCTGCGATGTAAAGCAAAGAATCGAGCACCATTACTTGCATCTCCTCCGAGTGTCCAAATCAAGCAAAAGAATGAATATCAGCAAGCAACATCATGCTCAAAGTTATCATAGTAGCCATCCTCCAAGAATTTGCATCGTGGATCTATCACAAGCTTCTTAGTGGTCGGGTTATAGAATTTGTAAGCTTTATATCCATCAAAGATACCCAATAAAATGCATTTGACCGCCTCGCATCATCAAGTTTCTTCAATTTTGAATGCGATGCACAAAAGCGTAGACAGCCAAAGATTTTCAAATGCGGTGACATCGTTTTGAAAATTATAGAACACCTTTAAAGGTGTTTGCCCTTTCACAATTTTTGTAAATATTTCTATTCAAAAGATAGGTTGTTGTTTTAACCGCTTCACCCCAAAATGACAAGCAGCGCTTATAAGCAAGCATGCTTCTTACAAATTCATAAGAGCTTATGATTCTTGGCGTCAGCCTTACACCGCTTTGTGGCGAATCAAAGATGGAGCACTCAACCGCGAATAATGCCGTAAATCTCAAGATAGGCATCAAAAGCATCGGTTTTTGTACCTACCACCATTGCTCCGGACCAATGCCTTAATCAACTTCCTGTTTGTTTTTCAACCATAATCCTGAACTCCTTGAACTTAGAGAGTATTAATCGATTTGTAATGCAAAGGTACACCCACGCCATCCTAGAATGATCATCACGAATGGCCAAAAGTAGCGCGGTTCCACTCAAAGAAGGGACCCGACTGATACATCACTATGCAACAGCTGCAAGATATCATTGGTTTTCACTCGCCTGGGAAAGATGCAACTACTTGTTTTCCAAGATTGCAAGCATCGTGATTGCAAATTTTATGAGTATGTACAAAGAGGCAACAACAAACTGTCTTTCCATGCATCATATACAAAGAGATTGACAACTCAAATGACCATACCGAAAGTACGCCATATAGCTCATCCAAGACATACATTGAAGAAGAAGAAAGAAGCAAACCTTTTCATTTACAAATGTGGTTTAAAATTTGTACAAACCATTTTGAGAATGCCGCTGAAAGCAACAATATCGTGAGTTGGGAATAGCAGCTGCCAGAGGGAGTAAGTATATAACTTCCTTGTCCAAATATAGCATGCCGCCATATCAACCTTGAACGGACAACAAATTTTCTTCAAGTCCGAATGTAAATAACATCTTTAACATACTTTATGTCGAAAGTAGAAAATCGCCGCCGCCTCTTCCCTTTGAACTGAGCAGCTGAAATTATCAAAGAAATTTAACTCACCACCATCCACTTGGTCAGAAGTTTAGAAAAATACTTTTCCTCGGTTATGTGCCATATGGCACCGAATCAAGGTACCATCGATCACTATCGACCGTCTAAAGACATCTCGCTGAATAAGCATTCAATATCAGCACTTTCTCAAGTTCAAATCAGCAAAATTTCACGGTAAATTAGATCGCCCTACTTATCAAGTGTAAAGTGCTGATTTTAGCATGAGCTGGGCCGATCTTTACTTGCCGCAGCCAGCCTTGGCTTCTTTCTTTAAACTTTGGGCAATCAATTAATCCAATGCTCCTTCTCGTGGCAATATCTGCATGGATATCCGCTTGAACCTTCGCCTCGCCTCCCCCGATTAGAATTTTACTACCAAGACTCGTGAGGATTTATTTCGAGAGAACCTATCATTGTGCTTCTTGGGATTATGTCAAAAAGAAAGCATCTCTGATCTCGACCGCCTTTTCAACTCCAATTCAGCTCAAGGAGAAGATTAGGCAAGTCTTTCACCATCAGCCGCTCTCAGACCTAATGCAAGCATCAAAAAAGGCCGAGTAATCTATAGAAAGACCACGGCTAAATGCTTTAAATTACCTCACCATCCGGTACTTGCCGCTTCATATCATCCAATTTGTTTTAACTTTTGGCCTTGGAAATATAATCAAGCATATCTTACAATTGTCCAAGCCGCTAAAAGAGTGTAACTCTGCCTCTCAAGAAAAAAGGCTCTAGACCAGATTCCTCGAAATGCATTAATCTCTTTCAAATTGCTGATCTAGTGCTTCGCATTGGCCAATTTACAACCTCGATATGGTAATCAACTTCCGTGATACAAGAACTTTCAAGAGGCCCAAGCCTTTCTTATTTTTTGACCTTAAAATCGTGATCTTTTATGTCAAGAGAGCTACCAACAAGTCCATCCGGCAATGCATGAGGAGATAACCTTCAAACACATCAATCCACTGAATACCTATCTTCGTGATAGCATTTGATTGTTGAATTTGGTGGAATCCATCCCTAAGGTATTAAACTTATCAAAGAGCACTAAGAGAGAGATTACTCGAGCTTTAGATGCACAAAGAAGACAAAACCAAGGGATTTACCTGCATTGCATGGTATGTCACGTAAACCGTGACAACATTGCTCAGCCCCTCGCATAAATCTCTCACGAATTGCTCCTAGGAGCCAAATTACCAATTGTTCAACCTTTCGAACAAAACGCACAAAACGGCAAAAACGACCTTTGTGCACCAAATCTCGAATTTGAACAAAAGTACACAATTTGTTGATGACGCGGACAAAAATTGGCCGATTTTGCACTCGTTGAAGACGCCCACTTCGCTAGCATACAACTTCGACCACCGCATAAATTTCCCCATCGTTGGTTCTAGCCACCTCGCCTGGAGTACCATGATAAAACTTGTGATCTAGGCTAGAATCAAATGTACAAGAAAACAAGAGAGAAAAAAGAGACTATGGAACTCTTAAAAAGGAATATGATGGATTGGATTGTTGTTTTTCTATGTTGGTTATAAGTGGTCATATGTGACATATGTGACATGTAAAGTACAAGACGCTGACACCTAACCTAGGGGCATACATGAACTTAAATATATGCTAAACTATAGACCATGGTCCTATGTAAATACATATCGCCATGTCACATATGTGTGCTTAACCATTAAGAATTATTTCCGCTACTAAGAGTAATTGGGATGAGTGCTTTACTTGGCAACAGACCGCATATTCTCACCGTGGGTAGAGTACAATGTCTATGGGTGCATCACCCATATGATATGGAGGAGCAAGGGTAATGATGGGCCACTTGTATAATGCTTGCTAAATGGGCTAGGAGGATATGGGGTTTAAGACATGGAAAAGATGATCTAGGATGGGTAATCAAGGAATTGAGCCATTAAAGAATATATAAGATATCTATGGCTCAAGTGAAGAAGAGAGATAATGCATTTCTTAGACACATTTTGCAAACCGCAACAAAGGTGTGATCTGTAAGACATGAGGAGGTTAATCCCAGAACTAGAACTGAATCCCATATAAGAGATCCCATGTATTAATCCCACTGCCATAGGGACTCGCCAATATGATATTAAAATCATTATTAAAGTGTGGTTGCCTAACCCGACCTCGCCTAATTTCCTCAAGGCGTATATAGCTATGCCACGCGGTCATGCCACATAGCCCAAATTGATTCTAGAAGTGCCATTAGATCCGCTCTATTTTCGCAGATCTTTTTATTAGGAAAATTAGAAAGAAAACCAGCTAGCATGGTCTTCCTGAGATGCCCGCTACTGCCTATATCCAACCAACTCCTACTATATATCTGCTATCCAACCCTGCTTCTTCTTCCCTTTTTGTATGGTTACCAAGTAAGGGGTTCTCAGGTGTGTGTGTTTTTTTTAAACTCAATGGGTCAGCCGGTCGTAGTCGAGCTCCAAAGACATTTTGGCTCCACAAAGTAGAGATTGATTAATTAGTAAATTGCCCTCCCTTTGGTTTCCCGTATGTCGATCTAAGATACATGTAAAGCTAAGGAAGCCATGGCATTTATGATGACTCAAGATGCGTGCAGCAAAGACTTCTTCCGGGCTCAAGTAAACTTTAAGTATTTTATGCTTGATTTACAAAGTGGGGCTTTTGTTCTATCTTTCTATGAAAACTTTACATCATGCATCGATATTTCATAAGATATGGCATGGCACAATGCATGGGATCAATAGTATATTCTTGACAACCTTTTACAAGATTTTGAAAAGGTAAAGGGATCTTCATGGTGGTTCCGGGGCTTTCTTTCATTTTTCACCTTTTTTCATCTACATGATTTGCATTGTCATCAAGGCTATAATCTCATAAATATTTCCATTTATCCAAAATTTCCAAAAAAAGAACTTCATGGTTGCTTGCTTGGACAGAGGCGCTCTAGTTGAAAGAACCTTCTTTGGTAGGCAAGATTACATTTAAGGTGAGAATTGGACCAACATATAATTCTCTCGCTTAAAACATACATGTTTGAGTGGGGTTTGAGGGGTATTTGCGAAATTACAATGCTCTCATTTTCTCTCGCAGCCTCTATCTTAGCCTTCTATCTTAGTTCTCGCTTAGCTCGCCATATTTGTATATTTTACATCATTCTTAGGCCTTTTGTTGTTTTAGACTCATGGAGATACATTTTAAAATGCCTAGTGTAGTACATTAATGACCGTGATTTCATGGCACAATCAGAAATGCAAATGCTGGGCCATGATTGCAATTCGGCTTGCTTTACGGGTCCAACCCCAAGTATTTATCCGCTTATTACTAATGCCATATAACGCCATTTCGCAGCTTAGTTGTTGTTTGGTTTACATCATACTACATTTTCAACGCCTGTCGGCCATATGACTGGCCTCTCGGATATCCCTAAGAAGGCTTTAAACATAAGACTTCATAACTACTTCAGCTTCCACATCAAGAGTTATCGTCTTGCCTTGTTTGAAGGCAATTTTTTATTGGGTGTAATTTTTCTAAATTTTCTTGGAATTATAAGTGGGTACAACAAGAGTAGACTCGTGATATCAAATAAAGGTATGAGCTCCATCTCAATTTTTGCGTTTTTTCGTGATTCGGTTTTTATGCAACATCAACTAATTGTCGTGGAGATATTCAAGGCGGTGATAAGCCGGTGATAGACCCAAGGTCGGGTCCACTAAGTAGGCCCAACTTTCCTCAACACCTCCATTAAAAAGAGGTTGCCAATGTCACTTTGCCGTGAAGCGCTTATATCTAAATTTCAATGTTGCACTTGAATCTCATATTGAAGTGTGTTTTGCATGTTGACAAAAACACACAACCTTGTAATCATGGGAAGTGTCTTACGCGATACAATTACCGCTAGCACCTAGGAATATCTTACACACTTGGGCAATGGGTTTTGTCAATGCTCTATTTATTAGGTTTATTCCACGTAAATTTTGTTTGTAGGTATCAAAGTTGCGCGGAAAAACACACACAAGAGATGTCACGTTCCAAGGATGTACTTTAACCTTGCCCTAGAGGGTGAAAAAAAAAAACATTCCAATTACATGTTATGACAAGGAAAAATGTTGGCCTATAGAGAGAGCAAACAAAATGAGTGGATATTATAGCTTTTTTCCATCAATTTACTCGAATTCACCATGTAAATCCAGATGCTTATTCTTATTCAAGATCGCCACAATGGTATTACTTTGACACCTAGGACAAAAGTATATGAAGGGGTGATTTGTCGATGTTGATTCAAAATTTCACTAGCTATTACCATGTGTAATATCCGAAATGGGCTTAAATTCGACTGGTCGAAAGTGGGTTGGTGTTCTCTACATAATTTAAAGAGGATACTAGAGACATCTACATCTACGCGATCAAATATAATAAATTTGATATATTATAGTCTTGAAACAATAGTGGCATGAAAGTAAGAAAGCTTTTTGACGGATGGAGACAAGACATTTCCGCATTACCTAGCTACCAAGTATATTGATGACTAGCTTGATGCTTCAGGGATACCTTCTATATATTTTGATACTTCAATAAGAAACATAAATTTCTAAGTTTTCTTTTTGTAGGTTCTGGTAAATTATGAACCTACAACTCAAATGCATGTCTTGATATTACATTTGTGCTCCCTTCCATGATGTTTTTCATGGTATTTGGGACATGATCCTTTGTAAATGTGTTCTGTTATAAAAGGGTACCTCTCTTTTGTGGAGGTATGATGTTCTAGGAGTTTCAAACCAAATGCATGAATTTTTCACAAGGACAATTTGAAGGAACGAGCCGCTGTAAGTGTCCGCCGTAAAACAATCTCCACATTTGTTTACAATGATATATTGTATAGTTGGTCATTTGATTGATAGTCCTAAATTTTATTTTAAAACATATCAGAGAAGTTGTCATTTGGGTGATGTCCTAAATCTTGTCGCTATATTTTAATCTTTTACTCTAGCCCTGAGAAAATTGCCATTAACATCTCAAACTTCTATTCTTACATTAAATTACCAATATCCTAAACTTATGAAATTGTTTTTAAAAGGCCCAAAAACCGCCATTAACATCTCAAAGGTGAAATTGTTGGCTGAAAATTACCAATCTTCAGAATTTACCTGTCTAAATCGACAAATGTATTCTATCATTCGTCATATTATTTATAGATCCAATTAAGTGCACACACAAAAGCAATAATGTTGGTGGAGCATGCATAAAATGAAGTGCATATACCAAGTAAAAATAAAATGAAATATAAAATGAATGCTTCTAAACACTTGATGAAATTTGTCAGAAGTTACCGCTTTGTTATTCGGAGGTAAAGGGGTGATGCCACCTACATTTGCCACATGGAGGATTTGATGTTTGCACGATGTTGCATGGCATCAACTACTAGCAAAGCCGCTTTACTTTCACCTAACGCCACTGTGGAGACAATGTCACATGTGGGTTTACCAATCAAAACCTCCAAATTGGACACTCACCTAGTACTAACATTACTATCTATAATGATTGATTTTTACTCTGTGATGATGTAGTAGCATAAGGTAGCCTTTCTATTTGACAACAGTACTAGTAGCGTATGTACGAGTGTTTCACCCACTAATGTTTTAAGGAATGCCTTACCCTAGATCCATAATGCTTAATATAGAAAACATTTATGAACATTATAGAAAAGTATGATGAGTATCATTTTCATATTGTACCTAAAATTTAAATTTTACAACATCGTGGAGCTTATTTGATATGCTTATGATCTACTCACTTTCCATAAGAAGTATCATCTAAAAGCTTTGACAAGGGTGACAATGCAAATTGAAGATGATCACACGCTCGAAGGACTATTCATCTTGGTAAATGTTCCCATGGTTGCAATTCCGCTTCTTGTCTTTTACTTTCAAGTTCTCAATCTCCTATCCTCTAACAAAACTTTCTTCCTCTCATATATATCCCTGGCCAAGATCTATATGTATTCGCCTATTCCGTGAAAACTAAAAGTGTTGTAAAATTAACTGCAAGACTCTACCCTTGTATACAAGGTATCGCTTAACCCTTGCAACTTACGACATACATCATATAAACCCCTTCTAACCATTGTGGTATATAGCATGCATATCTAGTTCCCGTGAATTATATATGTGTACAAGTTCATTTCATATCTGGATTTCGTGATAACCGAGATTGTATACCTACGAAAGTAATTCTGCATGGCGGGCAAGACCTCCATCTCACAGCGCCATAATGCCCATGCTTGAAAGTCCTACCCTCCCTTGCCCTAAGCCCTCAGATTACGGTTTATCTATTTATTTTTTTTTTGTTGTTAAGGTAAAAATCGACGCGACATTTCTCTTTCTACCCCTTCCGGTGAATATGAATACGCCTATGCTAATAGAGCTCTTCATCGCATGAATGCATTGTCTCCAATACTACTATCACAATACTTTAATAATCGCTTACTATATGCTGTATAGAAACACTTTGTCAAATGACTATTGCTTAAATCCATGCGCTCTTGATCTTATTCTTCCTATAATGACTATTACTCAATCCATGTAGCATCCAAAACTTATGTTCTTGAAACAATCCACTTCCCCGGCCTTTGATCCCCTTTACTCATATATCTTGCAAATGTATAAAATTAAGATTTTAATCGAGGGATGTGCTTGGTAGCATTACACGCTTACAATAGTCTAGCAAACCACTTGTTGTAATGATGATATTGATAAACACGCTTTAATACATGTACCCATTTCTAAGATCCAAAATAACCATTTTCCCCGGATACATCAAGTATCTCACTTGTATAACTTTTTGTTCATAATATTAGAAAAAGATAACCATGTGTAGAGAATGAACCTGCTCAGATACTCATATATTGATTCTCAGATCTTCAAAACACAAATATCCTCTTTTAAGGGTGGAAATTAATGGATATTTGTTTTCCAAAGGCGAAGGACAATGGTCTATGTGGACACTTCCTATTGAAAAGTCAAGATCTGATGCATGGCAAGGAATAGCACCAAAATCAAAATCTTGATTTTTTACTTCATCCGAGAAGTATATGCTTATGGCCATAAGAATTTCGCTGAATCTCTAATAGGCACTTTTTTTTCCCCTATGAAACCCGAACCTTCCAAAATGAATGCTGTGATGATAGCAACGAAGTCGCATTGTTCTCTGCATTGGAATCTCACATTACTCATTCTCGCTCTTTAATATATACATGAAGAAATATCTCAGACTTTCTACCTTAGTACCAAACTTAAGGTAGACATCATTCTAGCAAAATTGAACTAAAGGCTTGATTTAGAACGTACGTATAAATGAATCTAAAAAGCCCTCGACGGCGGCTTACGTCATTTTAAATGATTAAAAAGCCTGAGTCTTGAAAATGTTCTTAGACAACCAATTTAGCAAGAATCGAAAGGTTTGGAAGTAGAGTACCAATAATAGAAAAAAGATAACTATAGCAAAACATACTGGTTCATAGACGCTGCTGTAAGCAACAATTGCTATTGGTTGAATCAAGAGCTCGGGGCTTTGAGATACATGAGCAAAAAAAAGGAAGAATGAATTATCTATTGCAATGGATTGTTCAACCATTTCATTTAAATTTCATTTAAATACGAAATTCAAAAATTATCAAATCTTAGGAAGATGACATCCCATTGCATGGGCAAAACATTACACTTCCAAGAATCAAACATTACATCTTCCAAGAATCTTCTAATCTCAAGAAGCAAATTTTGTAGCTAATTCCACGAAGGGGAAGTAATTTCGCAGCAGAGCATAATGCACTAAATCTATGGTTTTGATGTTAGATCAATGCAATTTCAGACAAAGACGGTCCAAATCTCTCAAGGTAAATTCCGAGGGTATATAGGCAACAATTTACAACGAATACCGAGTATTTAGGCAGCAATGCCGCAGCTGCGAAAAGCCGGGCGCCAGAGAATTCTCGAGCGCAGTAGAGGGTAGAAATTTTGGGCTAATTTTTTCGCAAGTACTTTCCTATCATCGGCTATTCCCAGTCTAATTCATGTCTTTTGCCAATACATCAATCAATTTCTATATATCCGTTGTCAAGCATTGTGAACTACTACTTTTGTCTTCCAATTCAATCTAGGCATTCAAGATTCATAGTTTCGCTTTTAAATTTTTCTTCGTGGTTCAATTTCCCATTGTACAGTATTTCTACAAATATGGAAGGGTATGATGAGGAGCTATGGAGTGATAAATGTTTTGAATCGGCTAACTGACGCTGTGTTTGGAGGGAGCTAATTGACATGTTGATGCAAATGTGTGTTATCTTTATGTCGTTGTTGATCAACAGCACATCCAGAGACGAATATGGTGGATGTACCCAAGGCGCATTTCTTTTGGGCACATTTAAATAATAATCTTGCCCGCCTGTATAGCCGGGGAGCATAACTTCGTGAATTTTTACGTAATGAATCCTATAATTTGTGAGAAGTTGCTTAGGCTAGTAGCATATTATACAGCTGATCTATCTATTGTAAAAGGCTTTAGCCGCTGTAATTTTCAAATTGGCCCATAACGAGAAGGGTTTTAATGGCGCAGTAAATGTTTGGGATGGGAGCAAGTACAAAGGCATAGCATACCAAAAATTGTTGTCACCATGCCTACCGTGAGAAACTTAGTCATGATTTATTAAGACCCGGCCTGGAATAGATCATAACATTATAAATGATTTTGAATCCATTTCTGTGTGTGCCATGTGATTGATGTGCAAATTGATGGCACTACATTCCCTTCAAAAAACACCAATAAGGAAAATGGGGACCAAAGCAGATTATTGAGTAGACATCATTTTTTCTCTCCATTGTACCGCGCAGCAGTTGTCTCGTGATCCTTCACTCAATATTTTGACGCTCTAATTGCGGATGCTCTTTGGTGCGCATGACACAAATCATTTTTATAAATCCCCTCGCTATTCCGCTGTTGTCAAGAAGGCATGTTTTACTGACCTTCAAGAGTATTGCAATATCTAGCATAATAATGATAGGGGTTTATTTTATATTTTATACACTTTTTTCTATGGCTTTTATATGATTTGATGGTTGTATTTTTGTGCGACGTAATTAACGCTGCATATTATCTAGAGTGCATATATGCTCATAAGCTTTTTGTGTGCAATTTTCATGGTTAAAAGCCTAAGAATTTTGAATACTGGCCTTAAAATTAGAAACATGAAAGCCCTGGAGCAAAGCCATTTTTAGGTTCCTTCCGTGGTATTCCGCTCTAACTTCTTCCTGTGGTTGGCCTGTGCAATGGGAAGTCAAAGAAGCTAGTATATGAAGGGTACAATGAGTTCTAAATCGACAATGGATACAATGAGCTCTTAATCAGCTTCAAAAATTTGGCCTTTTGTATGGATCCTTCAATGCATTCATAATGAGAGATCTAAGACACGATGAATTAAAGGAGGCTAAATTCTTCTCAAGTTCTGTTTTTCCTACGTAATATGACAACAAGTCATTCCAAAACTATATGCATCACAAGAAAACAATAGTGCCCTGCATGATTTCACTATTTCTCGTGCCATGTAAGGTCAGGTTCCAATGGTCGCCGGATCCATAGGCCTACTAACAAAATCCCCACTTGAATGCCCAAAATCCATCTTGACTTGAAAATAAGAAGACCCATCTCGTATATTTGATTTCACATTCACCAAGATGTTACTAGGCTTCATATCTCAGAATTATCTTTGCTTCTAATACATCCACGTGAAGCGGTTTCAGAGATCGTGGTATGAACTCATTTCAGACCTTATTTTGAAATGGCTATGGATACAATGAGTTCTAAATCTGAAGCTTGCTGTACAGCTTGCATTGTCGCTGGTAATGAGACGTAGTCTCTTTGGCTTATTCCTTCAATGGTGCTAAAACTGAAAGCAAGTTTAGCATGCACGTGAAGTTCCATGAATCCCTCGCATGTTAGAGCTGGGATACCTTTGTGCTATACTAGTTTTCTAAGTGCATTAATATAATCGAGTAGAAGGAATAAAGAGGTTACAACCGAACCGGAGCAATAACTTTCGCGGAATGAGAATGGTATGAGTTACCCTTTGTCAGCTCAAGCGCGTACATGATCATGTCCTTTGCCTACTGTTAGATTCATGCTGCTGTGATTAACTGGCCAGTTTCTCTACCCATTCCTCGTGATCATGCATGTCACAAGGTTTTAACTCTTCGCTATTTTTAAACTCCGGTGGTTCATGGTGTAAAACATGTATATCAAGAAATACAAATGTTGTTCTTTCTACCTTATATATTACATGGCATTTTAAAAAGGGGATATGTTGGGCAAAGGCGCACATCGCCAAGAGTCGCAAATAACATCGGCCTCATGTGTCAGTCCCCGAGAAGTATGCCCTCGATGATCATTAAGTGCAAAGACAGTCAGATTTTACCAAGATGAAACGCAGCATTTTGCACGCTAGAAAATGCGGTGTGCACTTCATCATCATGTGCACTTCACATCATGAAATGCAAAGCATTTTGCAAAGGTTAGAAAAAAAGTGCGTGTGTCATCATTACGCTTATCATTTATATTCATGCTCTATGCTTATAATTTTGAGTTTTGGTGCTATACACTTCTACACTTATGCACTTTCTCGCATATTTAGTGTTAACTACAAGACATTCTACATAACACATTTTGTTGCCAAATTCGTTTTTATGTTACAGTAATTTTATTGTTCTTAAACACAAACATTGTTTCATATTTAAAGCTTCACCATATATGGTGGTTGCAATATCAATTTGTGTAGTACCTCATCCTTATTTGATGAAGATATAGCTGGTATGGTTTCAAGCAAGTTATAAGCACTACTATTTGCAAGGATGCATTGGGTTCAAGTCCCTATTTGTTCTTAAACATCAAATTCAAGCTTCACCATTCACTTGATCGGGTAATCTGCGGTGGCTGCATCAATTCCTATGGTCCTATGGTATTCATCCTTATTCGTCAAAACATATAGGTGGTATAGTTTTGATAAGATATAGGCACTATGGTTTTGCAAGAAGCCCGCTGAACTTTTCTTATAAAAGTTTAATGTCACTCAACATAACATCAACTCATCCAAGTGTGATGTAATGTTGTTTGTTTTGGGCCCCGGCGGGGCATAAAAAATTTTTAACTTATACAAACCATTGTATTTACACTACTTTAAAAATTAATTCGCCTCTTAAACCCCTTTGTTTAAAGTATATTCATTATCTAGCTAATACCCGTGCAACGACCGCCGGATCCTTAATATACAAGATATAAAAATTTATACATGCATACCCCACAAACGAGGATTCATGTACTGGCCCAGATCTTGGAATAAAGGGCAAATATGCTCCATCCGGCTCTCGTCTCGAGTAAAGGGGGTTTCGTGGGGGTTTCTAATTTAAATGTGTTGATGCAATGTATCATATTAATTGATGCTACTATATAGTTGGTGTGTCGACACATATATTGTGCACCGGTTCTTTCTGCCTAGGGAAGGAATTTCACATATTAGAAACAACAACTATACAAACTGCTATACTAAACATACAAACTATACTAAATGTTAGAAACAATGAGAAAGACTCTCTATTAAATGAGGCAATGTGTATTTTGGGCCCTTCAAAGCCGTGAATAAATTCAACATGCAACACAAAGATGATCTTTATGGTAGAACCTCTTAATATATTTACAATATTGTACAAGCATCTCTAAACACATTACACAAATATCTCTTAAATATTGTAGCACAATGGCTTAAAAACTTACAATGTAAAATTTCATGATAAAATGATACTTGTAATACCTCACAACATGATGTATTCCAGTCAAAAATAGTAGAACAGAGCTCTCAATCTCAGCCAAGAAACTAAGGTTTGAGAGCTTTTCAATTAGAATTCATGCTAGCATCAAAACAACCAATTCAAATTTGAAGAAAGAGTAATAATAAGAACCGGAGCCAGATACTCAAGAATGCCGAGATGACCTTGAAGCTAAAATGAAAGGGCAGATTAATTTGATTGCAACCATAAACAAGGTCCTTGGATAGTTCACGCTTACTGCTAGTCCACCAATAAAATGGTGTAGCGAATAAGTTCGTATACTGCAACAAACTTGTCATCCAACATAATATTTTTGGGAAAGAGCACGCTAAACCCGTTTCTAGTTCAACTATTTTACTCTCGCTATGTTTCGCAAACTAAGCATAAATAAACTACCATGAATCTAGAGTGCCATTCCCCATATTTATAAAGAAAAATACTATGCAATTCCTTTGCACAAAGCCATGTACAAACTTCAAAGACTGCTACTAAATGATTCTATAATTTGAACAAATATATATATTGAGAACTTAAACCTGTGTGATAAATCCAATGTCTTTTGCTTTGGCAAAGACAAATAGCTAGTACCGCTGAAGGGAAAACATTCTCCATGTAAAGAAGCCGCGTACCATAAGCCCCAAGCTTAATCCCGACATCTATGGCTCCAATCTACATCAATACCAATGAGCCTTTCTTATTATGGCCCACAAAGGCATGAAGGCTACGTATATATCCATCTATTTCGAAATGTAAGAATCCATTGCAATATACCGAAAAGATATCTCTAAAATGCTTTGATTTTTGGAAAAAGACTTAATACGAGCAAGGTTTGTATTCCAAAGATAAGATCTCGTAAAGATCTTTCATTTTGGTTTAAATGCGTGCTTGGTTTTAAAAATACATGAATAAGGGCAAGGTTTATCCGCCGCCGCATGTATCTACCCCGGCCATATACCCGGTGTCTTTGGCCGATGCAAAAGGAGGCAATGCATCATAATTCTAAACAAGGAAAATGAATTGATCAACTAACCCGTGGCCCTCAAGAATCGATGACTCCATAACAAAACAAGAAAAGCCCTTTCCCCGCAAACTCGTAATGAATATGTAGCCCATCTCAAAAATCCCCGAGCTGATTGAACCGGATTGCCCCTCAAATAAATAGTGTGCTCACGGATTAGAGAGGAAGGTCACTTTATCTACGTGCATCAGCCGACATGCTTGAAGATGATCTCGATCAATCTAAAGGAGGAGTAACCCTTGCGAAGATCCCCGCTTCGTCAATTTATGCACCCGTCACGACTTTAGTCTAATAATACGCTGTTCCGCCAAGACTCACAATACAAATATCTAGCATAACCAAATCCCACAACCAAATCCTTCTCTCCATGCGCGATTTAGAAATTCATTCATTCAACATCCTGAAGGAGAGTTTGCCCCGTACCCCATATGAAGGTAGATAGGCGCCTAACCTCCAAGCCACGCCTAACCCTACTTTGTTCCCCACTTTGCTCCTGTGAAAACGCTCCTTTCTAAAAATAATAACTCGCTTCATTTGTATCATCAACAAATCGAGGATGCCTGCATGCCTTCCCCTCGCTTCTTCCGAATCGCACTCAAACAAATCCTTTACCGTGAACTAGGTCGTAATAAACCCTAAAGTTAAGCTTAATATCGAAATTCCTCAAGATGCCTTCAAATATTGGGGTTTTTAAACATGGGGCCAAACCATTGCAATTGCTATAAAAAACATGAACTGTATATGACTCTGGGGATAAAAATGATTAGTACATCTACCTAGATTACACCACCAAATCATATAAAACCTTAGGGGAAAAAGTATAAAAATACAAAAGCAACCCCCTCAAGTATTATAAGTTATATTCACACGGGGTGACTTCCGGTGGTGAACTCCAAAACAAAAAGGAACGAGTCGTGGATAGGCATATTCACCCCTTTATTCTTAATTCACATCCTACACAAAGTTCCTCATTTGTGGGTATATGGATGTATAGAATCATATATCAGATAACAAGAGCAAACAAAATACTATAAAAGAGTGCAACCTGCCACCGGTATCTCCGATATCCCGTGACGTGAGTATATGATGATGATCAAGAAGAAAAGATTCTAGTGGATCCCGTTGCATGCTATTCGGGATTCTCCAAACACTTGTCATAAGCTAAGGTGGTGATAGAGAATCGCTTCGGGCCACCAAGGGTCACCGAACATCTTGTGCAACATGCCAATTAAAATGCCTCATGAGCCAAAGGTAGTTATTGCTGGTGGTTCTTCTACATGTTACAAATTGAAAATGAGGATGAATACTTTGATACACATGTGGTTTCAGATGGAGGGTTACCACTAATCAAGGAGATAAATTTTAAGAAGAGATTCGGAAATCAGCTAGGACACTGCTTTCAATCATATGCAAGCTCAATGTGATTTAAACATGTATTTGTATTGAATTCATGTGAACCATATGTGTATTTTTGAAATTTATAATAGTGCATCACTCTGCTTTTTTCATTCTTAGATTGTACACCAACATGAGTTGAGGCATGATCGAACCAGAGGAGAAGTTGAGGCAAAGATGATCTCAGTAAGAATTGAAGCGGGGTAAGAAGATTTGTCTCTTGCCTATTGGAAGCACCTAAGAAATTGGCTCGAAGCCCGGCCAAATTGGCCGCTGTAGAAAGGGCAGCTTATGAAATACAAAAGTTTTTAAGGGTATCTTAATAATTGTGGATTTCTACATTGACGTGATAATAAATAAGGGCATTTCATTAAAAAATAAAAACTTAAGGGCATCTTAGAAAATATGTGAAAACATAAGGGCATTTCGAGTTTTTCCCCTGTATATCATATTGATTCCATGACTTCTACTACAGTAAAAACAAACTTGAATCCAAACATGACAATTTAATCTTAAGAGCATGACAACTTAAATGACAAATAAATCGCCAAGGAGCTTATCCTACCACCTAAGAAAGCATTGTCCATGTTGGAGAGTTGTCTCTTTGGCAAGCCATTGCTTTTAAATTTGACTTGTCCTCTTTGGCCACCTTTTCCTCACTAGAGTCACTCGCTTTGATGCAAACAATGAGGGTTGGGGTGGTTGGTTGTCTATCGTTTGGCACGTTCCTCCTTTCTCATGGCTTTTATCATGTAACGCCTTCATTCCTCCTCAGCATGGCATGAGTTTCCACAGCTTCCAATTATTGGGAATTTCTGCATGTAATAAATCTTATGCCATCTTTCATCCAAAATTGTAATGCCTTGCTAGTCTCTCAAGATGTTAAACAAGACTATTATCATCAGATTACAATTTAGCCATGTTACAAAAGTAAACCAAAAGCAACATTCCTAAAGAAGAGAGGTGAGCTTACTACTTAAAACATGTAACTAGTGTAGAAAAGATTAGGCTGCTTTATTGCAAAGAGAATAATCATTAAAGAGCTATAGAATGATCATTAAAAGCTAAAGAATGATATAAATAGATGCTCACAATGGTTACCTTTTTTTCAAAGTCATAGATCCTTACCAACATGCTTCTCTAACTTGCCGTGTTATACAACAGTCTGCCATTAAGGCCATATTCTCGCCATATCCTTAAATATAATGTCAAGAACCGTACCACAACGGTACTATCTTTTAAGAAGAATATGATCTAGCACCCGCTCTCTTGAAAATGATCTAGCACACAAAGCTTTGAGGAAAATTTGCATACTTTTACCTTGTTCTACCCATATCTTGAAACATCTTGTGAATTGTACGAAGTTGAAAGTGAATCAAGAGTTGACAACATCATATGCCTTAGCATGTCTCAAATCTATAGAAATATATCAACCTTATTGATGTAGAATAGTGTTATTTTCCTCCTAAAAATGTACTGGCAGATTGTACTAGGCCTTTTCCACACTAGTCTAAAATACGCTTATCATATACAATATGCTTACACCATTTGTGACTCTGTGGCTGTAAAACCGAGACACACAAATTTAAAATATATCTCCTAATCGCATGGTAGTCATTATAAAATATGACACTACTAAAATACTAGTGGAAAGCATAAAAAAAAAAATAAGACATGTTTTATTTTGAAGTTATATATTCCAAATAAGACTAGGTGGTGTTATTTACTACGGGAAAAATCCCTTGTGAATAAAAATACTACAAAAATTACCCCTTAACTTTTACAAAATCACAAAGATAAATTTTTAAGTTTCTAAAAATTCACAAATGCCCCTAAAAATTCAATTGAAATGTCCTTTTGAAAATGCCCTTCATGAATTTTCTAAAAGTTAGGTATGTTGTGAATTTTAAAAAGTTAGGGTATATTGTAGTTTTTCCCAATAAAAATAAGACTCCATTTGGTATCCAAACCTATTCAACCTAAATAAGTTATATACCTTATTTTTATATGGAAAAGTGATTTACTCTAAGACAATAGGTGGCCAAAACATCATCAGATAAAATATGTGACTTTTAGAGATAAGACTACAGTTGAAAAAAGGGGTCTTTATAAGATGTGTATACACTTGGTTGTGATCTCCTTTATTAGCCTCAAGAACTATTTCTAGACTTAAAACCCATGGCGCTTTGTCTTCTTTATATCTTCGCCTAACTTAAACTTTAATCGTATATCAAATCATGTTATGCACATCCCTCATTTTATAATTTAGACATGACCAAGGATATACACCTATGTTCAAGATATGTACAATATAATCAACATATGGTAACTGGGTCAAGGCTTCTCGTTGATATTGGATGCAAAACTAAAATCAAGGCATAATGTTGAGCTAAGGTACGACACAAATCTAAAGCCGCTATAACGCTTTCCATATCTCGTTGCTGGTCCAATCCCATCTGGCCAACAGCCTCTGGGTTACAATGCAAAGAGTAGTTGGTCCAATTTTATGAGTTGCTTACATAGTTATAGGTGGCCTATTTTTTTGGATAAAGTGGATTCTTCTCCATCTATTGGTACCATTTGTAATGGTTGTTGACATTTGATTTTCGCAGAGGGTTTATGCTGCTAGTGCATTGACTACGCTTATTTAGTTCGCTTAATATATTCTCTTTTAAGGGAGCCCATGGCCCCTACATCAAATCATGCAGAGATAGGTTTCGCTCCTCAAAGACAAACTTTTGATCGCCACATACATCATCTACTTCGTAAGGTGGTCATGGACGATGCTCGCTCTCCAACCTAGTTTACACAATGGGGCCACACCTCAAGGTCCGCTAGAGGGAAAAGAGTTCAAGCATAGCCAAATGAATGTGAGCACATGTGCATATATGTAAATAGAAGCAGACGCCATAGATTGAAGCAATACCTAGATGTTTACTCTCAACAAGCTTGAAATGCCAAATGTCTTTGAACATGTCAAGACAAATATATCAGTTAGCACTACATAAACCCCACATTGAACGGCATAATATTACCTCAGACACCCATTTGCCTATGAAAAGGCAATGTAATCATTGCCTCAATTCACGCAGATACACAACCGCTTCTCAGATTGGAGACAAAAGTGTATGGATAGAAGCTCGCCGTGACAAAGTTTTTCAAGCAATACAAGGGAGCTATTGAAGATGAATGTCGATCCTTCAGAGATATCTAGTATAAGGATCAAATCGACTGCTACTAGAAGGAGAAAAATGCCGAAAGGTGGCAAAGTCGTGTCCCAAAACTAACTCACATTTGGGGAGTCATATGCGAGACCGGGTTGCATCGTAGTCCAAACCGTGCAATTTAAAAACGCCATGTCAATGCTCCATGACTTCATATAAGTATTGCTCATCCATAAACTCTACTCTTCTTATGATTCATCAACAACCCATATATTATCTTTCTAAACAAAGTTAGCACGCAGCAATGGTCTTGTGGATTCTGCTATTGAGCCGAGCCCCGTGATTCTTTAGCCAAATGCCCAACTATCGAAATCAAACATGATCTTGCTTCGCTAAATTTATTCTTCACAAAATTGGAAGTGTTTACGTAATGACGGTTTGCATGTATGTACATCAAGGTCTCTTAGTGGTAGGTTTGAGTCAAGTTGTTGCCTGATAACTCAACCTTACATATTCCAAAGTCAGTTCCCCAAACATATAGTCCTGACAAGCTTCCTTCCATATTGATCACAATCCTCACAAAAAAGATCGGGATGGAAATTGTTTAACAACATGCAAACTTTTTCATCCCTTCTTATGATATCCACCCCAATGGATTGCGCTCATCCAATAAATCCTACATTTGAGAAATATGTTCCATAAAATCTGAACCTCTTGCAATCCATAACCGCTTTTAAGAGCAAGTCATTCTACCAGATTTGAAAACATAGTGTCCAAGTGAGGAGACGCCAAATCTCACATGCAAAAATTGCTCCTCATAAGATGCTGTAACAATCTAGGCTCTAATAGATGATGTGCCTTGCAATCCTTCTCAAGAAGATCCTGGCGTAAACATTCAAAGCTTCGATGTCATTAGGGTTCTTCTCAAGCATTTAGAACTACGATACGCCCACAATCGATAATGGATTCTTCTAAAGCATTTAGAAAGAAATGTGAGTCCCAACCAACACTATTTTGGGATCAATCATCCCTTGTCTTCAAGCTCGGCCCACTCGTGAGCTGAAGCCGCGTCCAAGGAATCCGGGAATGGGATGCCACTCATATATGCGCTCAAAGTTTTGATAGCAAAAGATCCATGGTACGACTAGGTGGCAAGTTTATAGATGCTAACGATAATAACTCAGCACCGTCGTGGGCATAACCTATTGTGAACTAAAGAGGAAGCCATACTGAACAATTGAACAATAGAAACACTATAAGTGAATAAGAAGATCTGAAAAAGGGGCTTGAAATTTCATTCCCTAAACAAATGCTCTTCGTGAGCTTAAAAAATCCTACCGATCTCCACCCGATCAAGTAGCCATGGTCGCACTGATCTTTCCGTATTGCCGGCACTTGATTTGTTGTCCGTTGTTTATCGCTAGCAGAGTCCTACTAAAACCAACCAAAAGAGAAATCTGGGCAAATTTCAAGCCCTTTTTTCGTTGTAGAATTTTCGCCACCAATACATGATTTCCAAGAACCTTCAAATAGTTCAGACTCAAAATAATTGGATGGTTGGATACGCCCCTCAAAATGGGCTTAAGTAATGTGTCTCCACATAGGTTAAGGCTTAGATCAAGTTTAACATCTGCCACCTTAAATCATTCCATCATTTGAGCCACAACCAAAATAGTAGTCGCTTCATTTTGTAAATAGTTTTGACAACTTTATACCATTAAAATTGTTGGCTTCTTCTCTCCAGGTAGAGAGTTGAGAAGTCCAAAACTTTCTCATGATGGCCACTAAATTGCAATTCGCCAAGATAGGGTATTAGGTGCTTTCCATGGATCTCCACTTCAAGGTTTTCAGGTCCGTGATAGCAAGGGCGCAGCAAGTTCCCGTGGCCAGCCAACCTCAAAGATCAGGTTTTTGACCTCGGACCGGCGGAATCCCATTTCCAAGTCGCCAATCCCATGGGAAGTACCCCGCTCTGCTAATGGTAGCTAAAACCCTAGTAAAACCCCTCGCTTGGAAACCCTGCCCGCCTCTTTGGCGCAATTCTATTCTAACGTACGTGAAAAACCTAAGTAGGGAGCCACTCTCTCGCCTATCGTCCACTTATATCGCGGCCATGTGGCACTTTTTGGCCCCTCGCTTCAAACCCGTGAAGCTCAAGAGACTCTCATGTCTTGGCCGATGCACTCTCAGAACTAAATTTATCACAAATTTTATGCACTTCCTGAGCTTTCTACTGTGCATTCCGTGCGCATCTCGACCGCAGAGTGCGTCTCCAACCGATTTCCACGCTATATTAGGGTTATGACGATAGCCGCCGGTGATAACAGGCTCCGCTGGGCCGCCGTCACCTCGTCATGCCAGAAAGGCATGTAGATCGCTAAGGCCGCCCTCGCTTCCATGCCAGAAAGGCATGTAGATCGCCTTCCTGTATACGTAAGTGTGAAAAGGGACCCGGAAACATGACGATCTTTAATCCAACATTACGCGCCATTTCCATACGTCAAGGTCGTTGCATGAAAGCCATGGCGATCGCCATACATGATACATCCCCTGGAAACCTAAACCCGAAGCCCAAATTTAAATTTTTAAATGTGCGAAATGGAAGACGAGGAAGAAAGGCAAATGCTGAGCTTGATCTGATCGTCTAATGTGCACAGGTTCCTTCAGACTTCGGGCACATGCATCGCCACCACAGCTAGAAACATTTTGCTCCAGAATAGTTCCTGCATTATTTTAAATGATTGATAGTTTCTCTGTTATGTTTAAATTATTTGCTCAAACAAGTCTGGTTCTTGTCGTTGCAAAGCAAGGGACGAACGCCTGCCGTGTGGATCTTGTATCGCTGGGTGAATGTCTAACCAAGAAGTTTCTTCGTACTTAGACATTTCTGTATTCTTGACACTAGGCAAAGTATAGATTTTATATTGTTGAAGCTAGTATGATGCTAGTGTAGTTAAGTAACCAGATTTTTGGAAGAACATTTGAGGATATTAAACAGGATTTGACATTGATTCCGAAGAGTGTTTCCTGAGATTGTATTCTTGCCAGTGTAAAGTTTACGGTATCCTTGAAAAATCAGGCTTATAGTTTACGTAGTATTTTACAATCTTATAGTTTCTTTTAACGTGAAGGACCTCTAACAGAGAGTATTTATCCTGCGGCACAAGCGATTGAAAGCCAGACAGCTATTGTTGTATGCACGGCTGCAAGTTACATATGCTAAGATCGGGTGACAGAGTCATTTGTTGCATGCCTTGCCCTTTCAATAATAAGGTGATTAATTGCTCATCATAAGTTTTATCATGTAAGATTAAAAGTTTAAGGTTACGTTCTTCCTTATCTATGGAGTTTGCTCCAAACACATTCAACAAAACTATAACTACATCTGGATGGGAGTGTCTTATAATTTCAGGCTAGCAGGCTGTATGTAGAAGCTGTTGTCCAAGACCCTCAATCAAATGATGATCAGGCTGCCAATGACTAACAAGTAGTATATCAAAGTATACCATTGACTCAGCTTTTATGTCATGATAAGCTTTTAGGAATGCTTGGAAATCTTACAATTGTGGTTCTAAAATGGGTATTAGGTTACAGAAGGAGATATTTGGTCTGTGCATACCCTAGTTGTAAATGTTTCAGATTGTACATACCTGCTTCACAAGCAGTTCATTGACTTGCTGCAGCAATTTCTAAAGGAGTGTTTCTAGCCTTGTAAAATGTTTTCCTATTCCAGGTATAATCACTGTAGTTCTGTAATGTACGCCTTTTGCATATTCCATATGTTGCATTTTAGGGGTTCAATGTCATATGTTCTTCGTCAACACCCTTAAAGCTAAGAGACTATATTTAGTTTGAGTTATTTCTGGCTTTGACAAGCGTTTGCAGATAATTGAAGGCTACACGAAGAGCTTTACAAAGAAGGGCAAGCTCTGGTGCCTCTATTAACTAGCGCTGTTATGACACTTGTATGCCGGATTCATCCTCAGATACTGTTAATGCCAGCATTATGATGGACGCCATTACCTACACCATGTAATTGTCAGCTCTGTGGTCCAAGACCTCGTTGAGTTGGGAAACTTATCTGCAAGTTGTGAAGGAACAAAAACTGGGTTGTTAAATATGGCGTGGAAAGGTGTAAGTAACTTGCTAAGGTAAGAAAAAACAAGACGCTTTGTATACCGGATATACCTAGACATCATTAAGACACCTACTTCACGTGCTATGGAGCCGTTAAATCATGCAATCGGAATATGGTCAACCCCATTATACCTCTTCTGAATTGGTTGTTGATGGGAAAGAGAGAGAATATAAGACTGTGCATCAGGATTAAGTTTTTCTTGCTCATGCAGTCCGTATAGGGTGCACATATCCACGGGAAACCTTTGTGTCTACAGAGAAATAGTGGACTGTGCAACAAAATTATTCTTCTGCTGACAGCAAAACGAACACCCCTACCGTGTAAACCCATATTAGTGAAATATTGCTGAGATGGTTGCATCATTACCATTGGGTCATTGCATGCACTTTTACTCACCTGCGATTGACTTGCAATCGAAAAATTAAAGTTTTGGGAGACCTTAACGCCAGATGATCCAAGGACCAAGATCTGAAGAATGCTGAAGATTTCCAATGAACGTTGGCAACCTTCCAATTGCGGTAATAATTAGCCCCTGAAGCCACCAAATTCCCACCTGTTTTATGTCAGGGGCAGAGTGGCTGTATTTCTGAGCGTTTTAAAAGGGAGCCACACATTTCATGAGAGGAATTGATGGCTGAATTTGCTAAAAGACTTACTTAGTTTTGGATGGCATTGCAAGAATGCCATTCTATATTCCTACCGAAAGTCGAAGTTCCTTTTGTAGGTGCTTTTAGACTATCCAAACCTGGTCCTTGTGATGCTTTTCCTCTCTGTCTTGGAAGTATTTCAAACGTTTTGTGTTGTGGCTGTGTCAAATAGAAAAGCATGGACAGAAGTTGAAAGTTCCTCTTTTGCAACATCCTGCATCCGCTTTTCCAGTTTAACAACAGCTTGTGATTTGGATATCTGGTGCTTCAGTAATTAGACATAGTAGTCCAGATTTTGCTCGTTCTCACATTGAGAAACTGTATATGCTTCTAAAATCCACAACATCCGATGGATGTGAAATTTGTCATCAAAGAAGAAGTCTTGTTAGAGCTATTTCGTATGCTAGTAAAAGCGTAATCCCAAAGGTGGTAGGCATGCAGTTCGCATCTACCCAACTTAAAGATACATTTTCGACTGATATGTCAGCAGTCACTGCAGTAAGTTAAATATTTTTGGTAGGAAGGTTTTCCTGTGAATCTCTTTGACAGTTGATACAACCAAAGAATCGGCCAAGTTTTGTATAAGCATAACTGATATATATTGGAGAAGTCCATAGATGTGGGAAGTCACTGAAGAATCCAGAACGTGTATTATATGGCACTCCATTGTTTAGCAGAGCTTGTGCGCGTCATAGTATGCCAACTTCTATACCTGTTTTCCAACCAAGGAAACTTAGTTCTAGCATCCTTTACGTTCTCTTCTCAACTTGTTTAATAAAAATAAAAATAAATTTTGCATCTTTATTTAATGATATGCGTCGCTTTTTAGTATTGTTTTTGATTAAAAATAAGCTTGAGGTGATATTTTCGGATGTTTGTGACTGCAGTGATGGTGGAGAATTTTTGAAGGTCACTTCATAAAAAAAAAAATATTAGAAGCTGCCTTATTTAATGTCATTGAAGGTGCAAGAGAACCTATTTTATCTAACTTGTTTCTGCTTTAACCAGCATCATGGATATTGCGTCGAACCTACAGCACAAGATAGATCATACATTCTAAAGAATGCCTTGACATCAATAAAGGACCTTAAATAACCCAACTTCAATGATTTGAAGGGGATGCAAAGTGAAAGCTTCCACTTTCAGCTTCTAGCAAGTCTATGTGAGGTTCCATTTGCTGAAGATACGAAGGACTCCGTTTAGTCAAGTTAAGGAATTCAGTATCAGCTTGTTCAAGAGAAAGACACTGGGCACTATGTCATGCAGGGTTAGCTTCATTTGGTCACTTGCAGAGCCGCACGCCATGCAAATGAATTGTATGTTTTTAGCCATCTGATGCAGCCCTATCCTTGATCAGTCTGGCATAGTTATAATGAAGATGGGTCATGAATGCCTTAAAGTCATTTCTAAAAAGGAGGATACAACTCTACTGGACATAACAACAGAGGAGCTTTGAGCACTTAGTATCTGAGGCTAGCTCTGATTAAAGCTTGCACTTGTCAAAACATCAACCAATAGAAATGTTGAAGTGAGAGAAGTTCAATCTGATGAGTCAAGCCTCAAAACAGAACGTTTTGCTTAATAATTGTAACCCAAGGAGCCTATGGAAATGTTAAAAGGCGGACTTAATACGCTGAAGGGGAGATTGCCAGCCTGGTTAAATGGGGAAGGCAGGGTGCCTGACAATTGTCAATGGTTGGATTCTCAACTTGTCTATCTGGTGTCTGGAAATTCTAGCCTCTTCAAGATGCTGCTACCAGAATCAGAATCGGCGAATGATTTGGACCATTACTTTGTAACTCTTTTTCACCAAAAATTTGGCTGCGGCGGCTCTGTCTTAAGATAGCAAGTGATGTAAGGAATGCTTCTATGATGCCTTTTTATTACTCTTCTTTAGTGGTCTTATGCTGAGTTGACATACATAATGGACATTTATTTATGCCTGGAACAATAGATGTTCCTGGACAGTGGGTGTGACAAACATCGAACTAACATCGAACTGTGGGTGTGGGATGGACTAACATGATACTGATTAACATCGAACTGTGGGTGTGGACTAACGTGATACTATTAATGATGGTGCGAGCACTTGCAAAATTAGGTAACGGCCATACAAAGTGTATTATATTCGTGTGTCCAGTTTCATAATGTACACTTGATATCAAGTCAAAATTGTAGTTTTAGATCTGTTGGAGGTTCTGATTCCATGATACTGTTGGAATGTTCAAATAATATATCAGAATCGTAAGCCACTCCTGTTCTTCCAGAATATTTTGTTTGGCAAACATAATTATCCTATCTCTCATGCACTAACTTCGTGAGAAAATTACAGCTATTGAGTGGTTACATTTAGACTTTTGAGTGGTTACATTGTATTACGTGAAATCATGTCTTGCCAAGTTGACTCAAGATGGATGTCACTCCGCGTATCGTGTCCGTAGCGCTTCGTGATGGCCGCATGTCCGGCCGAGCGTATAAGTGAAGTCCACATCATCAACATATATGAGCGTACTTAATAATCTAGTGCAAGAGGTGAGTTCACCCTCTATTTCGCTAGCCAACTCAAGAATCGGGTCAATGCGTACCCAAATAATGTAGGAGACAGAGGGCATCCCGGTACACTCCGACATCAGCCGTCATTTAATGGTCAGTTTATCGATGCAACCGCCCTAACATATTCTGCTAACTTGTACGCGGTATTCTCAGAAATCAGGAACTCTAGGTCTTGCAATCTCGCCTACAAATTTTTCCTTCTAAGGCAAATATGTCAAAGCTTTTTGTGAAAGCTCCACAGCAAAGAATACAGATCTCGCTATTGGGTTCCCTCACATTCAACCAAGGTCCGGCAGCAGAAGATGTGATTAATGGTCGAGTGTCGCGGAAATTTTGAATCCCGCCTCGTGAGGATCTTACAATCACGACCGGGCCTGTGACGCCAACCGCCGCTTGGGACGTTCTGGCAGAAGGTGTTTAGAACACCGAAATGGCCCATGATTGTTCAAAGAATTGATTGACAACGCGTCACCGCCTTGTATATGGGGACAACTCCTACTCAGTGGTCCACTATGGAGGAAAACCATCATGTAGTGCCTTGCTGAACATGGCGTACCAACAATGGTACTCATGGATGGTCCCGCTTTACTGAAAGCAACTCACTGCATACTCATCCAGTCCGCACTTTTCCATTGACTAGATGTTGTAGGCCCCGGTCTACAACTCAGCCTCGCTGACGCAACTGGTCGTGGCCGCGGGGTACCATCACCTATGTTCCTAATGATTATAAAGTTGTTGTAGGTATTGGTCCCCATTGTTCGCATATTACCGTTTCCTCGTAGGTTGTATTGGCTTTCTTCGAGCATCCTTCGCTTAAGGTCCCGGATGACTACTTTGTCTCGCTTAGTTCATGCATACAATATTGTAGGCTACTCATGAGTTTTCGTGATGGAGGCAATTGCCTTATTGGGCTTATAGCTGCTTGGAGCTCTGCAATTTGGCGATCTTGATCAAGTGAGTTGTGATCGAGGTTCTCGCAAGCTGCGTCCAAGATGGTTCATCTCCCCTCGTGAGAGCCCCTGTCTCTAATTCTACTTTGAGGGCTCTCGTACCGGTGGATCAGCTTCTTGAAAAGCGTAATGGATCGTGATCATGGTGGTGGCCTCCTGCCTTCACATCAAGGTAGGAGACTATTGCCATTGTCTCCTATTCTACACACGCTTGTCCCGTGTCATCATGGTTTCTATAGTGGTGGGAGAGGGAGTCGAGCCCGCATTGTCGCTTTCAAATGCACTAAGCGCAGGACCAATCTTCCAACCGGGATGTGTGCAGCCCCAAACCGCGAACCCGCCTTTGTTGCCAATTGTCTTCTCGGAAAGCATCTGCACCGGTTTGCAAGAGATTCAAATAATATTTCAAAACCTTAGGCCCATATATCATTTTGAAACTATCCTAAATCATAGTTCACTTCATGCTCACAAGAAATGAAATGAAATATGTATTTAATACCGCGAAACCACTGTGCTCCAGACGCTCACAAACCACACATTCAACATTATAGAAAATATCCTCTAATGCATCCTCGTGAGTAAAATGCACGATCTCTCCCACTTCTATCCTCCTCTCTTCTCATTAATACCAAAGATCCTTTAGTACCGCTTTCCTTTGTTCCATCATCTCAATTATAAACTTACCAATGATGTTTCCGACAATTCAAAAAGGTAACCAAATTTTAGTATTAAATTAATTTGATACATGTGGCGACTTGCATAATGCATACATCGCAGAAGAACAACATGTGTGCCTCATCTTCAATCTCTCCCAAATCACACACCTACACATCCCGGTCATGAGGTATATTACTCCATCTACTCCACTTCCACACCCAAGCAAATTGCGCGAATCCCAGCCCCAAATTTCACTAAATTGCATGTCTATGTTTGATCGATACCCTTCACTTAGATATCTGGGTCACGGGAGTAGAGGACTGATGAATTGTCTATAAAATAATTTTTTCACCTCAGAAACCCGCCAAGACCTCTCGTGTATATATGTTCTTGTACCTGTGCCCCAATATCTTCATGCCCCGACAAATAGATCATGGTTCAATCTCCATTTTCTCATCCAAGCCTACACGCCCGCATAGTATCCTTTATGATTCGCTGCATCCATGGTAATTTTAGGCAAGCAATCTTCATGCATATCCATTCAGAATTGCAAACATATTCCGTGGTTTTGCACAATGCTTCGGCTTTAGTGGCACCATGCCACATTCTATTAGCATCATGTTAAGCCCGACCTACCTTTTAGGAAGCAAGCTCTCAAGACAAAAGGTAAAATTTGAGACCTAAGCAATGTTAAAGCAATAAGATTTAACACTTATAGCAAATTTTAATTGTCATATTGATTTTTATTACATGTTTGTCAAGGTACAAAATAGTCTCTAGAAAAAGTTACACACAGTTGCACTACTTTCGTGGATACACCAGAAAATAAAAAGACTTAAAGGTAGCCAATGCAAGACAAGACTAATGAAGAGCTTAAAGAAAAGAATACTTGCAAAAGCTATCTTCTTTCATTGGTTGAGACGCGCCTTGAGAATACAATTGGCTTATGAGCTGAAAATACATGATTTAGAAATGCATCTACATTATATTCACAAAGCAAAAGCGATGAATCCCATAACTACACAAAAAGCTACTCAAATTGAAGAGAAAAAAGTTTTGTGTCTCAAGAAATGAGGCTTGGGATTTAAAACCAAGTGGATTGAATGTTAACATACAAAGTTGAATTTCTAGAAGAAAGGAAGTCCATTGTTTCTTAGATCCTTAAAAGAATGCAAAGAGAGATGTTTAACTTACCTCATTTTGGAACTACTTTGTTCTAAACAAATGCCCTGCTTTTTTGAAAATGACAAAGTTTATTCATCAATCAAAAATTATAACAAAATAAAATGCAAAGATAAGACTAACCCCCAACAACAAACCGATCCAAGTTTAACAACCATTTGTCTATGTACAGGAATGAATCAAGGTAGTTTCCAATATTTTTCTTCTCTTTGATGAAGATGATAAGCCATAGCAATTTTTGCCTAATCGAGGAAGACTCTCATCTCCCATGCTCTTAAAGCTATACAATCTCTTTCTCTTCTAGATTGACCATAAAAGCCAATCATAAGCAAGGTGAAAAGGCTCGCTGTAGTTTGGGCTACATGTATTAGGATAAATAGCACATAAAACAGGCCGGGTAGATAGAGGGGATACAAATAGGGTTAACAATCAAGACCATGCTAGCCAAACCCACTCATATATAAGAAGGAGTATTACTTAATACTCTCCATCCTTTGCTTACATAGAGGAGAGAGAGAGCCTGAGATCCTGCCTATAAATTATGTGTGTGCCACCACAAAGTGCCACCTTTGATGAAGCAACTTGTCCCACACCCACATGTCCAAATACTTTTCTATTGTGGCTTCTAGGGACATCTATTAGATGGAGGCAAAATTTCATATGCGTAAGCAATTTATAAACAAGAAAAAAGGCGCCTAGCTTGATACACCCTAATGGCAACCCCATGCAGCTACTTCAACTGCAGCTGAATCCCGTGGCAACAATATAGCAATAATGCAGTCCAGATCATTTATCTCATCTATACAACAAAGATTTTTGTTTTGAATGCTTCTCATGATAGGAGATAGCCATTGTACCAAGTCAAGTAAATGTTTATACTAACCGCTATCCATCATCAAGTATGCCTTTACATGAATAACAATGCTCGTGAGGCACATTTTCCGTGGGACAAAAATTCACTAAAAACACAGCTTAAAAAAATGACGCTGACAAAAAAAGGTGCTAAAAACCACACAATGGAATTTTTTTTGTCAAAAGTCAATTGTAACTTCTAGCAAATTCAAATAAACTAACCACGTACTTTTGGTGTTGTTTCAGCATAAAATACCAAGAAAGAAATCCATCAAAGACATGGAGTAGGGATAACTAAGACACACCCTGATTGCTATGGAAAAAGGGACATGACAGTTGTCCCAAGTGTTAGCAACCCTCGGAAAGGGGAAAGCATTAGGTTATGGATGTAGATGATAAACCAAAGCCCATGGAAGGAGGGAGCTTAATGATAACCTCAGGAAATGGAAGACAACATTGAATTGGATCACATTAAGAACCTCAAACCGTGAGAATCATAAGAACTCTCCAAATAAACTTTGATGTCATTGACTACTTCGAGGTGAAAATATAAAGATTCCAAGGCCACTAGTCAGCTTTTAGATTTAATGCACTTTTGCCCAAGCAACCTTGACCACAACTCTTGCCTATTTCCACCCCAAGTGAAGTTTCCGACAATACCCACAATCTCCTCCACCTTACATTTGGGGCCAGTATAGCAGTATGCCATGTAAAGTATTACTAGGAAACACATTTAGCTATAGTTTTTTGATGAATGTGGACCTTCATTACTCAAAAAGAATATAAAGAGTACATGGGGGCTCAAAACCCAAAGGAGAAGATGTCCACTAGAGCAAGCAACACTACCCACTACATATATAACACAGAAAGTACATCACTAATGAAGCACAATTGTTTGCTATGAGTAAGTCCTGACCAAGATAATACCCAAATGACACTCTTAACGCCATCCTTTAAGGAAGAACACTTGTAATGCGACATTTTTACAATGCGACTACTAGCATCGCTAAGCACTTTCATATCTCAAAGACTTTGTCCCTTGATGATATATTCTCATTCTTCCGTGCATGGACCCTATGATCCAAGCAGATGCTAAGTGGAAAGCCCTTTGCCAACTGTCCAAGAACTGTGATAGGACTCGACAATAGGACCCGCTGACTATTCAAGTCACAAATGGAAAAGGCTCAAAAGCCAATCGCTACAAGCAAGCTTCCAATATGGGGACAAGAAAAGCAATGCTCAATTGTCTCATTCCTCCTCCCAGCATGCAAAGAGGGCAGACCACAGACTTCGATCAAATCTATGAACAATAGTGTTACAAGACGCATCTAAGGAAATGATCTCATTGTGAGAATGTGGAAAAACATAATGTCAAGACACAAAGCTGAGACAGACCCAACAAAATGGTATATGCTAACAGATCAGGGAACTCGAACCATGGTTATTAGGGTGATTTATGTTTAGAAGGTTGAAACAATGGGCTTATACCGAAGAGTATAGTTTAAAACAATGGTTCATACTATTGTTTGGAACCCATTTGTTGTTTTCTTAAAGCAATGGTTTAAACCATTGAACTATGACGGTTATAACCATCGATGGAGCCAAATATGAATTTGAATTAGAATCTCCTATCGAAGGAGAGGTGGGCACCTAAAGCTCCCGCTGAGCCACGAACCGCCCACGGCCTGATCCGCCCTATAAAACATAAGATGTACGATGATTGATAATATAGTTCATGCCTAGGTTTGAAGTTGCAACACCATTTGAGTAAAACGGTGTTTACACATATATTTGTGGATTTCCGTAATATTTGTGATGTCACTTTGCTATACCAATGCTAGTTATGCTTTTAAAAAATTCCTATGGTTGTGATACTTGAATACATCATTTGAATGTCATTGTTAAATGATGTAATTTGAAGAATAGAATAGAATAGAATAATTTTTAACGCCCACCTGAGACCACAGTCATGGGGACCCATAGCTAAATGGGCTAGGTACAATCATTACTACTAGGATTAAAACCCTCTCCCTCGAAGCAAGGTTTTCAAGGGAAAAACCTTTGGCAGAATGATGATAATCGGACAAGCTTGAGATAATGACCATCGAGGGCCTCGTGAATCACAGACGCTTATCTAGAACCTCGCGATGATAAGTAATGCTGCTCACGACGTATTTGCGTTCGGTAGTTGTGGAAGCGCCAAATGGAATGCTAAGGTCAAAAATGATTCCTGACTATCTCAAAAAGGTGGCAACTCAAGAGTATGGCTTTCATCTTCAATAACCTGTAATCGCAACAGCACACATAGTTCAATTTCTCGCCGTTAATTGGGCACTATCTACACTTATATGCTTTCCAATTGTTGATAGTCGCTTGTATTGTTAATAGTACTTGTTGCAAGTTTTCATTTGCACGAGCCAAAAGAAATGGCAACGTTTGGAGAGCAGCTTATTAAGTGTCAGGTAAGTTTTACAATGGGGATCCGGCTTTCAAGTGTGGAAAGACCAAAATCCAAAGATATTCGGATGTTGAAGAGCGGAGATTGTGGTGATCCAAGTCAAATGGAAGTGGTAGCTACTAGTGCCGGTGGAGCATCTAGTAGTAGGGGAGCCGTGGAACTCAGCAGGAGGAGGTGATTCAACCCTCGACCTCCTCAGTAGTAGGTCTCATGCAGGTGAATTGCAGTGAAGATAGCATTGTCCCAAAGATCTAGTATAGGCATAATTATTAAAGTAAAGTTGGACCAAATCCATTCAACTCAAACTTAGAGGTATGTCTCCCAGGCAGATGGGAGTTGTGGAAGGGGAAGATGATGAGATTTTTAGGGAGAGGATATTCCTTTGGAAGAAGAGGGGACCAGAGGGTGTACACATTGCTCAAGAAAATGTATGTCAAGGAAAAGGAAGAACCAAGTGATGATGAGGTAAAATGTACTTGCTCATTAAATAATGTTGGCTCTCAAACTAATGGCAAGAATTCTCATATCAGAAGGATAGTGGAGCTCAGAGATCGCAGAGTAAGATCCTCGACATGCTCTCAAGAATAAAAAATCAGCCAAATCAAAGCATGTACAAGTTGGAAATGGATTTATGCTTACAGAAGGATGTGGAATGTTGAGCCGCTTAGATCTTGGATGGAAATGTAGTTAATGTTGGAAATTGTATATGTGTTCCTAGTTCGAGCTAAAAATTTAGTGTCAGCAGCTTAGTAGACTTGGATATAAAAATCTCTTTGAGAAGAAAGTTTGTAAGTTTATGGGCAAAAAAGGGACTTATTGAATGCAACATACCGAAAACACAAATGCATATGTGAGGGATGTATGTTGGGAAAAAATTACTGCACTACCATTTCCAAAATCATATAAAGGCGTATGAGTGTTAGATCTAGTGCATAATGATCTATGTATTCCTCTCAATGTTAGGAAGCGTAAATGAAAAAAGATATTTTTATAATATCTATAGATGATCATAGCAGAAGTGCAAAGGATATTGTTTGACATCAAAATCTCTGCCTTCCGAAGCTTTCAAAATGTATGACTTAAATGGAAAGGAAAACAAACGTAAAATTAAGATGCATAAGGCCTTATAGGGGAGGAGAATATTTATCATGCCAATTTGAGTTTTGCGTACAAAGGTATCGAAGGCAGCTTAACATGTAGACATACTCCACAACAAAATGGAGTTGTCAAAGAAAGAATAGAACATTACTTGATGCAAGAAGATCAATGTTGAACTCTCGTGTTTGCCAAATAAGTTGGGAAGAGGCTTTAAAAACAAATAATTTATGTTCAAAATGCATCTCCAACATCTAGTTTGAAAGGCAATATTCCGCACTAATGTGGTCCATTAACAGAGAAAGTATAGACATGATTTGCTCAAATCATATGGATGTTTGGGATATATTCATGTTCCAAAAGGAATTAAGACAAAGTTGACAATAAAGGTAAAATAGAATACTTTGTTAAGTATGATGAACAAACAGTTAAGAGTAGAATGTTTGTGCCCGAACAAAATGTACTGTGATAAGTAAGAGACATTATTTTTGATGAGCATTTCACTATAAGGACGCATGTGTTGTACCTCAAGGAAAAAAATTGCAAAATGTGTTATCAAGTACAAAAACAGTTTTACATGTGATGAAATGAGGATGACTATGAGAAAGTTAGTGAGAGGTCGATTGATATGAAAGAAGAAAGTGCTAAATAAATATCAAATCAAGAACAAAAGAATGATGTCATGAGTTTATGCGATGTGCAAAGAAGACAAGCATAAGAAGAGGAAGGCTCAAACCTAAAAATTAAAAGAGAACTTACCATTAAAATGAAGGGAATATGGCGTGTTGGAAAGTGGAAGAAGCAAAAGGATTGAAAACTTTCTCTCTGACCTACCAGATCAAGAACAACACCGTACTCCTCGAAGATTATGTTATTCCTACTTCATAAGCGAAGAAGCAATAAATGCTATGACCGAGAAAGAATGTTGGATTAAGGCAATGGAGGAGGAGATAAAGTCATTCAAGCACACCGAACTTTGATATAGTAAATAAAACTAGAAAATACCAATGTTGTAGGGAATAAGTGGATTTACGTAATTAAAAACCAACAAAGGATGGCATAAAATGTTTAAAGCAAGGCTAGTAGCTCAAGGTTTTTCTCGTGAAGAAGGAAAGACTATAATGAAATATTTTCTTTAAGGGTTAAGCCTACAAGTTTGAGGGTATTTTTTGCAATCAGAAATGCATTGAATTTAGAAATATCATATGGATGTTAAAATCAAGCCTAAATGCGTAATTGAAAGAGAATATTTAAGTATGAAGCAACCTAGTTATGAAGAAAAAGATTCAAGTGCGTGGAAACCCAAAAAGCAAGAGATATGGCTTAGCGCAAATCAACACGCGAATGGTAATTCTCTCCTCACATAGACAATTTTCTAAGAGCTCGTGGATTTGAAAGAATGAAAAAGAATTTTGAAATCTATACAAATTGTGTGGATGGGGAAAATTTTGCTTGATTGCATTATATGTTGATGATTGCATAATGGTGTCAAATAGCTAGAGTTGCTTGACAAGATGTAAAGACATTTTGAAAACAGATTTGAAAATGACCGACCTTGGTGAGTTGAAACAATTTTTGGAATTGAAGTATTAAGAAAACAAAGACAAAGGTATTCCCCGGCTCTAAAACAGGCAAACATGTTGAAAATATGCTTTCAAAGGTTTCTATATGCAAGATGCAAAATAGCAAAGGTCCCTATTAAGCCGCAGGTCATAAGTCGACCGATATTGTTCAAATTTTAATGAAGACACAAAAGGGATGAGAAAACACCATACAAAGAGATACATTAGGTTGCTTACTTTATTTGTCCAACAATACAAGACCTCGGCATCGTGAGGAACTTTGAGAATATCGGGAGGGAAAATGGGACGACAAATATTTTCTTGTTTTTGTCTTTTACCTCCCAAAATTAGTTTGAACTATTTTCTTGGCAAATTTAATCGAACTTGCTTGATCCAAATTTATCAATCAAATTTCCATCAATCGCCAGGCCGGCCCTGTAGGGCTAGCTCATCAGGATCTAGAATGCAAAGACCTTCACATGGATACTAGAATCTTGCAATTCGCTGTGGAGATGTAATTATTTGTGGTTTCCCCTTGTAGGCCAAAATTCTCTCTCTAATTTGTGGAATTCCTTTTTAATTTACAGGTCTCTTCTCACAAATCTTTTCATTTGGAATACTCTTTTGTTCCAGTCAGGAGGATTTTTGAGACTCAAATTATAGATTCTCGGTTTGAAGAGTTTTGGGACTGCAAATATTGAAGCTAATGCTATTGTGAGATTTTGGAGTGTTGCATCTACTAGGTTAGGCCTGTTGAATTGCCAACCGAATTCTATGGGATCTAGAACAAAGCATTCGCTCGTGGGCTACAGCCTTCGCTTTTGCGTTGATTGCACCCATTTGTGTTGCCTTGAATATGAAAGAACAGATTTCATTTATTAAGTTCAGCTTGATAAACATCTAAACCCTTGGACTATATACTCAAGACACCCTACTCTCAAGCAGTAGCTTATATAATGATTCGACAATGCACTAAGAAGAGAGGGATGGAGGTACACTATCGCCAAGTTCCAAATATATCTCAAGATATCTATCACCAACAAAGAAAGACAAGCAGTAAAGATCCTCAATCTCCCTCAAGTTCCTCTTTAGACAGTGGGAGTGAGAGACACCAACATTTTCCTCAAAATTCTTATATTTTAGTTCCAGGAATTGGCTTAACATCGCGGACCTTGATGGTGTAACCAAGCAAGTGCAAGTTGACCAGAGTACAATTCTTCTTCTTCAAAGCAATAGCCCGCAGCCTCTCATATGTAGTCTTGTTGTGTTCAAGATTTGCGCCTTTGAAACCTTGGTACAAAAAGCCTGATCATAAAGTTGTTAGTATAATAAAGATGATTATCCTTATTCCTAGAGGGCCCTCGAGTGTAGAAAATAACTCTCATGGTAGCTGGATCACAATGTATGTTTTAAGCATTTACCTTCCCGAATCTCCTCGTGATCAAGTTCTTTCTACAATTGTTTACCGTGAGAAAAACCACGTCCCCAATGTTCCATTAATTATTAAAAGCCATGGCACTCATCAACCCTCGCTATTCTTAAAGGTTTAAAATTGTGTGACAAAGTTCCCGCAGAGCTTCAAAGTTGTCAAAGTTTATAAGCAATCCGTACAATAAAAGGCCTTCCAATCTAATAAGCCTTTGACAAGAACTCTCATCGATGAACTCGGCCGTGGACAAATCCATCAACCTCAACTCTGATCCATTGTTCCAGGTACCCCTCAACTATGCCATCCCATGATGTTCATGCAGACCCATCATCACAAGTAAATCAAGACAAGGTTGGCAATGAACAAGAATTATCGCCAAGAAATGCATAGACAAAGGGAATCCTCGCAAGAAGACCCTCAAGACAACTCTCTTAAACAAAATTGATTGTTCAAATCAATTTCAGGTACTTGCTAGTTTAAGTGTTGAACAAGAGTATGATTTATTTCTCGAAAGCAATAAAGTTGATCACCATCAAGAAACCACTTTGTTTCCTCGTGAGGCCACCACCCTCACCCCGCGTCAAACTCGCTTGCCCCTTTTACTGTATATCCATAATTTGCCTTCCTATCTCACAAACACATCTTCTCCAATTTCCATGAAATTGCAGAAAGCAAATTAGCCACTCACAGATGGCTTGGTCCAAGACTCCAATTATAAGGAAGAAGGGTCGAGCATCGATCAGAAAAGAAACTCAAGAACAGGATCTATGGTAAATGGTTTGGAAGTCAAGGTCATAACATGGACCGCTTCTGACTCATATGTCAAACTCACAACCAAAGCAATGTGGCGTACTCTCTACCGTGCAAGTACCTCTTTTATAATCAAGAATGAATTGACCTCTAAAGAGGATGTTAATAATTTATTTGAATTCTTTCCGGGGATGTTCCGATAATGATAATAATGATGGTAGTGATAAAGAGAATCGGGAAATGAAAATTTTCTCTCCTCGGGATAATTCTATCGCCAAAAGTCTGGGGAAGGAATCTAACCAAAAAGACTAAAAATTCGCCAAACTGCATATTTCTACCTACCTTCTCAAGACCCCGGCTGGTAATACTAGAAGCAAAAAGAATAGGAGAGCTAGATAATCCCCTCGCTCTCTTTTCTCCCTTTTATCTCCTACCCACATATGAAGTGATTATGTCATGGAATGTGAGGGAATGAAAGGCCCAATTAAAAAAGAAGAAGGATTATCTCTCAATTAAGGCTGTATAAGGCTGATCTCATTTCCTTGCTTCTCGTGAAACTAAACTCCCTAAATTTGAGAGTTCATCTCTGTCATTGATCAATCGAGCTTCTTCGTTAACTTGGATTGAGTCCTTCCGTACCCGTGGGGCTTATGATCCTGGAAATCTCACTCAAGTTTCCTTTTATAACAGCAAAAGTAAAAGTTAAGTGTGCAGCTATCTTTTCCATGAATAATTTAATTTTGAGTTACCAACATTTATGCCTCCACGTGTCCAAAAGATGTGAGAAAAACCTATGGCCTCAAATTTTATCTTGGATGTCCCTCCCAACCTACAATTGACTGATTGTCTCCGAGACTTCAATAATACCCAAATTGGGACATGAAGTTGGGCAATAGAATTAACATGTCCAAAAATGAGAGGATTAACTGAAGGTATGATATCCGAATCTAATTTGATTCATATCCCTTTCTTTCATCGCAGAAATTTACCCGTCAATAAGCAAAAATTCAAATGTAGTTTTCTCGTGGCTTTTAGGACAGTTCTATGTTTCCAGCTCCTCTACCTCCTTTTGGGATACAACTGCTTTGTAGTAAGTGATGAGACAACCTCTATTTCTCGACCAACCTCAATTCCTCGCGATACTAATCTTTGTACTTCCTAGAGATACCAACAACATCCCTTTTAAATTAAATGGCTCTCTTGGGAAATGAGAAATTGTGATGGACTTTAGAAACTTTTTATCTATCCCTACAAGAAAACCAGCTCGAGCATCGCCCTAATAGTCATCTCTCCATGAAATCTTTATTCAAGATTAAGAAAGTAAAAATCTCGATTAAGACTTTGGTCTCACAGAATATACAAGGAGAAGAATAAGCTCAAAGATGAATACTTGGAGCAATGAGGTTTATTAGAGCCAACCTAAGACCATCCTTATGATCTAAATCTTCAAATTGAGAGAGGAATCTGTTGGAAAATAAGATAAAATCAATCAAGAAATAGATGCCAAAAGTTTGGCAAGTATCAAAATGTAAGATGAAATATAATAAAGAAATGGATCTCTTGGGAGCTCTAAAATTTCTATAGAACAAAGAAGGCATGTGTTGTTAAATAATTCAATTACTCAGTCCAAACCGATAGTGGCTCAAATATGGACTCCCAAACTATATATTAAGCATTTCTTTCATGAGAAATATTCTCTGCTTAATGGCAGGACATGAATTTTCCTAGCTCTAAAAGGATGAGTTCATCTCTTTAATCAATCAAATCATTCCTCGCTAACTGATGAATGATTCCATTGCTGCTATCCCTTCCGAAAGCAAAAGAAATCTTCAAGGTCCCTATGAGCTTCTAAGAGCAAATCCCCCTCGACCTGATGGTATACCTCCCTCAATTCTATGTGGGGTTCTCGGGGATATTCTAAAGGTGACATTGTTAATCTAGTTCATATTGGCTGGAAAGCCAATCATTTACATCCTCTATCTCACTTCGCTTTATAACCTGCCCAAAAGATTGACTCACCATTAACTTCTCTCGACCGGAGGCCTATATCCGACTAACTCCACATATAAAATTGTGTGCTAAGATCATAGCCAAATGTGGATTAAACCTTTCCTTCGTGATGAATATTAGTCCCGAAAGTAACTGGCTTCTCCTATTACTAGATTCATTTTGATAATTACATAGTGGCTATGGAAGGTTGCACCGAATAAAAGTTTCACTGTAATTGCATTCTTTAAAATTTGGATTTCAAAAGGGCTCTCTGATTCAGTTGAACTGATTTCTTAGAATTTATATGCTTAAAATTTTGGGTTTTAATCCCAAAATTATTTCTTATCATGGATTAAACTCTAAAGCAAATTCAAATTGCGGCTTATAAAATGGCTCCTCTCATGCTTTTTAATCAATCTTTTCGAGGTAAGACAAGGTTGCCCTTGGCACCTTATCTTTCCCCTCGTAGTTGCCGAAGCTTCTCACAAGGGCGTGGTTTTCCATCAATCACGTCATATTACAGCCCAAATCTTCTCGATAATAATGGTAGTCTTATTATTTCCCCAAAGATGCGATGACACCTTACTTCTCGATCTTAACTAATAACATTGCCAAATCTCTTAGGAATCATTGATCTTTCTCCGCAGCCTCCGGAATTTGCCTTAACATTACAAAGAGTGTGATTATTGAGACACAAAATGAGAATAATATTTGTGGCATCAAGGTTTCAATACAATGCAGTAACCAAGTCGCATGCCATTATCTCTAAACCGAAAGTATCAGCATGTGGGATCCAATTCTTCGTAGAATTGTGTTGTTCTTTAGAACTCCCCTGCTCATTGGCCGTCGAACTATCATTGCCAACTCGCTTCAGCATCTTCTCATATATATATACTTCCTTCTTCATTTTGTGGCTCCTAAATTCATTTACAATGAGCTTGAGAAACCATTTAAAACTTTATTTGGGGAGGTAATCACTGTGAATTGGGATAATCGCCACTAGATCTAAGCCTAATGGTGGTCTAGGATGCAAAACTCAGACTGCAAGCATGTGCCCCTCGGGCAGTAAATTTATTTGGAGGACCTTGTCCGGTAATAATTTAAAGCTTCTACTTTATCGATATTGGCTGAACTCGCTTTTCCTCGAATGGTCACCCAAGTGTGAAGCATTGCTTACCCGACCGCTCTAATCCATTTCAGCCAGAGAAACACCTCACCCTTTGATGCAAAAAACATGATTTCGCGCATGGAATATTGTTCACTAATGCTGACACTCCCCGATGCTAATGATCTTACTTCATGGATTCTTCCTCTTTTGTCTCCCGGCCAGACATCAATGGTCATATCCCCGCTTAAGGCACCCAAGAATCTATAAGAAATGGTTGGACAAGGGCCTCTCTCATGTCAAGCATTTATTTAGCAATGGTCGCACTATTTCTTGACTAGTTTGAGAAGGCTTATTCATGGCACTACTAGTGACAAATTGACTTTCCATCATTTTAAAATATTCCTCGAGTCAATCCGCTAATCTCCGTGTTAATACAGTGGTTTTCTTAAGATTACTGGATTGACAAATATAAAAGTTAGTGTCGTATGCCTGTCTCAACTAAAAGGAAAACTTCATAAAGCCCGCATCAATGGTCTATTTCTCGAATTGGAATGCAAGTCCTTATAGGAACTGGCCGGAATTTTATTGTCCTCCCAAGATCAATTTTTATTTGGTTAATTGCTCATAAAAGTCTCCTAATCTGGTTCTCATTCTAGAAAGATCCCTAATCGCTCTCCCAAATTGTAAATGGATTGCTCCTGTGAAGAATCTATGGTACACATCTTTCCAATGTCCTAAAAAATTGATGACTTCGTCTTGGTTCTATAATAAATTTAGTGCTTTTTTCCCAAGGTCAACCTCATGGCAACTTGCTCCATCATATTCAAAAATAATGATGCCTTCTTAAACACCCTACATATTGTTTTCACCGCTTCTTTTGGAATATATGGAAGGCTAGAAATGTAATTGTATATGGCAATAAAAAATCTCTATTTTCCTCGATAGCATATCATAGATTGAAATACACAAGGTAACCACACAATGAGTAAATTGGGAGACAAGTATGACAAGAAATGGGATTCTGTTGAGTACCCGGATTTTCCTCAAGGGGGAGGGCAAGTGCAAGCTTGACAATAATGTTGACATATCGAAGCCGCGACTTTACGTGAATAGCTCGTGTGTCTCAAATTTGGAACTACTCGTGACCACTAGCAAGTTCTGGATGACATCATGTTGTACAAGGTTAGGAGCACAAGCAATGAGTCATCTCTAAGTAAAAATATTTTGTAGGGAAGTGGTGCATATTCTCGCTTATTCGCATTCCTCTTTTCTATGTACCACTTCTCCTGACAAAGGCAAATTTTTAGTAGGTACAGGAGTTATACTACTCCCATAAAATGCCGGGCTGATCTCTATGGTACCCCCGCTTCCTCGCTACGGCTGGGCGCGATTGATTATATGAGACTGATTGATGCATCGGGTCTACAACTCAGATCTTTGACTGGCCATGCAATCCTCCTCTAAACTCCAGCCCTTGCCACCACTCACCCTCTCCTCTACTCCAACATTGCATCTCCATATTTTGGCTTCAAAAACTGCTGCTCAAGATATAATCTAGCCTTGTCTAACACTTACACATGAATATGGAGACCAAATTTTGTCTTTTGCGTGAATTTGGGATCTCAGTTGGATTGGATAATATATTGCACATCTCTGCTTCCAGCGCAACATTTTAGGGCAAATTATTTTATCAGGTAATTCTCTTACATGACAAATTCCGCCAGAATCTTTGTTCTTCCTCGTGAAGTTACTAGCATTTTTGTGGTGATAATGTTCCAAAATGGATATTACTTGACACTCTCCTGCACTTTGGTTATAGCTAATGAGGATGATTCTTCCCTCATTAGTTAAACTTATGTATGGCTTTATTAATTAAATGGAAAACAATCTTAACTTCAAAATATATCCGGATCTATATATGTTCTATGTTTGTCGCGCTTTATCCGGACCGGGCCCATCCGAGATCCGACGGGTTCACGGGTTTGGGATCAAACATCCCATGGGCCCATGGGCCGTGAGAGCTTTACATACACAGGGTGTACCACGCCCTACTGGCCCGTGATTGAGGGGACACATCCTACCGGCCCACGGTTTTGGGAATTATATGGCCAGATCCTACGGCTCATATTGCTTTCTATATGGTGAGATCTTGATCGCTGATCGAGTCTAAGATCCTAAGGCTCATATTGAATGCTCGCTCCTTAAGGGAAAGGCTTTAAAATTTTTTATGTTATTGAGGGATTCAACTCGTCCTCAACCCCCAAACCCCCAATTTCAATCCACTAGACCAAGTATTACTCCGAAGAATTTATGTTTCAAATATACTTAAGGGTAATGTTCTAATTAAGATAAAATAGACTATAATATTCTAGGATGTTTTGAAAAGCCTTTAAAATATTCCGTAAAAGTTGTAAATGTTCTAGAAATTCTAGGAATGTAAGGGAATCCAGAGAATTAAAGGAATATAAGGAAATCTCATAAATTGTAAGAGAATTTGAAAATATACAAGTCTACCGTAATCTCTTAAAATCTAATTGAATCTAAGGAATCTTCATAATATCTAAGGGAATTTAAGAAAAATCTTGATAAATCTTAGAGTTTTTAAGATTTTGCAAAGAGCCTAATAATAATGTTCTAAAAATGTTTCATAATAAAGGTGTACAATATAAAATGTTGAAAAAAAATATTCTAGATGCTCGTGTGGCAAGCACCTAAAATAGAAAATATTTTAAAAATGTTGCACGTATCCAAAATAGATTATTTCCTTAGAAGGTTTTAAATGCTCATGGGTAAGCACCTCAATCAAAAATAGAAAATTCTAAGAGAACCTAGGGAATCTTCATGAATGCTAAATATAATACATAGAATGTTGAAGAATATAGAGGAATCATACAAGAGAATCTCAAAGAGTTCGGAACAATGCCGTAGGACGATAATTTTCTTTGTATATATATATATATATCTAATATATATATGTTCTTATGTTTGTCCCTCTTGAATCCGACCGCTGATCCGAGATCCCACGGCCACGGGCTTTGGGACGTGATCGCGGCGGCCCGTATGGTTTGGGAGTTTGTGTATGACTATATGTGCTTATCCTACGGCCCGTGCTGATTCGGATCCGACCGTTTGGCCCGGAGATCCTACTACCACGCTGGTTTGGGCCATATCCTACTGCACATGGTTTGGGAATTATATGTACCCATCTAATGTTCTGTGCTGTTTTGATCCGGACACATCGATCCGGAGATCCTATGGTTTCGGGTGGCTTGCCACATATCCTACTTCGGCCCGTATGGCTTTCCTTGAGAATTATATGTAACGAATTAACGCCCAGTTGCTCTTGATCCGGACATCGACCGGAGATCCTATGGTCGGGTGGCTTGCCACATATCCTACTACCCCATGGCTTTGAGAATTATATGCGGGCTAGATCCTACTACCATATTGTTTTTATATGGTGAGATTCCTTGATCGTTGATCGAAGTCTAAGATCCTAAGGCTCATGTTGAATGCTCGCCTTTAAGGAAAGGCTTTAAAATTTTTATGTTATTAGGGGATTCAACCCTAACCTCAACCCCCAAACCCCCACTCTAACCACTAGGACCAAGCATTACAGTTCTATAAATAATTTATTGCTTCAAATATACTTAAGGGTAATGTTCTAATTAAGATAAAATAGAATATAACATTCTAGATAGTTCAAGAATGGGAATCTCTAAATGTAAGGAATAGGGAAATACTTCTAGAAAGTTCTAGGATGTTTGCAAGTTTCAAAATGTTCCAGAAAGTTCTAGAAATTTCTAGAATGTAAGTGGAATCATGAGAATTAAAGGGAATATAAGGAAATCTCATAAATTATAAGAGAATGTAGGAAAATATTTACAAGTCCCATCTTTTAATCGCTTAAAATCTAGTTGAATCTAAGGATCTTCAGAATATCTAAGGGAATCTAAGAAAATTCATGAAATCTTAGAGTTTTTTAAGATTTTGAAAAGAGCCACAACTAAAATGTTTCCTCCATAATAAAGGTCTACAAATAAAATGTTGAAAAAATGTTCTAGATGCCTCGGCAAGCCGCCCTACCTAAAAATAGAAAGTGTTTTAGAATGTTGCACGTATCCAAAATAGATTATTTTGGAAGGTTCTAAAATGCTCAGCGGTAAGCACCTCAATCAAAATAGAAAATCTCTAAGAGAATCCTAGGGACCTTCAAGTGAATGCTAAATATAATACATAGAATGTTGAAGAATATGTGAGGAATCACAAGAGAATCTCAGAGAATCAGTTGGTTATCTGTAGAAAGTACTCCATTGTACCTTGCACCGCAAGAACATGCTAAAACTGAAACAATGTGTCAGAGGACGATTAAATTTCTTGTATATATATATATATATATATATATATATATATATATATATATATATATATATAGTATATATATATATATATATATATATATATATATATATATATATATATATATATATATATATATATATATATATATATATATATATATATATATATATATATATATATATTTTGAGTAGATATTGCAATAATGCAACAAGGAAACATTGGGAAGCAAAAAGAAAAACATGTTCTCAAATATTTAAAAGGGATGTTTTAATCATGGAATTACATTTACCTCTCATGATTTAGGATTTAAAAGCTTTAGTGATGCAGACAGGAGAGGAAGCACAAGAAAATCCACATCGTGGTATGTTGTTTTTCTTGGAGGAGGAGTAATAACATGGAGAAGCAAGAAGCAAAAAGGTCGTGGCAAATGTCATCGCTATAAGCTATATACAGCCTAGTTCATTATTGTCAAACTAACTTGTTTGGTTAAGGAGATATTGAGGAACTTGGTTTTAAACAAAGACAACCTACAGCTATTATGACCGACAAAGATGAGTTGTACTGCTATAGTTAAAACCCAGTCAAAGATGAGAGAGAACAAAGCATATTTAACTTGATATGCATTTCATTAGAGACATGGCGTAGAAAGGTTATATACAAAGTGTTACATTCTATACAAACTTGCATTGCCGATGTTTTCACTTCAAAGCACTAAGGAAAGAAAGTTTACGTGTTTTAGAGATAAATTAAATGTGATAGACTTGTGTGTTACAAGAGGAGTGTAGAATGGGAAACATAATGTCAAAGACAATGTGCTGAGACAGACGAATAAAATGGTATATGCTACTATATTCTGCGGAACTCGAACTATGGTTATTAGGTGATTATACGAACCATTGAAGAGTATGGTTTAAACAATGGTTCATACTATTGTTTATCGAACCCATTTGTTGTTAAAGTAACAGTTTAAAACCATCAACTACGACGGTTATAAATCCATCGATGGAGCCAAAATATGAATTTGAATTAGAATCTCCCATCGCCAGCGAGAGATGGGCACTTAAAGTTATGAGCCGGAACTGTAGCGCCTAAGCTGGCTCTGGATCCTCGCCCTATAAAACATAAGAGATGTACAGATGATTGATAATATAGTTCACAGCTAGGGTTTGAAGTTGCAGACGCATTTGAGTAAACAAAGTTTACACATATATTTGTGATTTGCATTATTTGTGATGTCACTTGCTATACCAATGCTAAGTGGTTATACTTTAAAAAAAAAAAAATTGGAAGGACGAAGCCAAAAAGTTTATTAATCGTGATAAAAGTACAAAAATTTACATGTCTCTTTACCAATCGTAGCACAAATGCTGCCGCCAAGAGCACGAAGCCCGAGTACAATGTACTTACTCTAGAATAGGAGACTAATGATAAGAATCCATTCAAGATATCAATCCGCATGCTCCATCATTTCGAAGTCAAGGGAGGAACACCTCAGATATCGCCGAATATCTTTTTCTCGCCACCGCGAATAAACACCGCATGCAGAAGAATGAATGCCCCAAAGATGTGGTGTTCCGGCAACGCCCCATATCGCAATTTCATAGAGCCGCTAACCTGAACCAAGATGGAATGCCTTTGTTTAGCCGAAGGGCGCGCTAGATAGGACGCCAAGAGGATGCTTCAGCCCAATGTACCGTTAAACAAACCCCGTAGCCGTGACCAGCGCCGCTGAACTCAGGACAATCAAAGAGACAATGCTCAACTCAACATCCGAAAAGACAGAGTGGGCATACCGCAGAGCATGCGAGGATCATAGCGTCGAAAGGCATTAACCCTGCATAACTGCGGATAACCCGGGCCGCCACCACAAAGTATGTAGACTTAGGTTATGTTTTAAAAATTCCTATGGTTGTATTGGATTTGAATACACTATTTGAATGTCATTGTTAAATGATGTAATTTGAAGAAATCATTGATACACTTTATATGCTGAATTGTTGATAGTCAAGTATTGCTATTAATAGTACTTGCTGCAAATTTTCATCTCGCCACCATAAGATAAATAGCTTAGGATGGAGCATAATTTATCCCATACCCATCGCTAGACCCGCTTCCTATGAGGCTCAAGATAACTAAGGCCACTTTTGGCCATGGAGGCAACACTTCCGTGATGAAGCAGACCACATATATCGAAAGTGCACTGTGATGCTCCTCTAATGACCGCCATGAACCACCCAGAGTCGGGGAGCCATGTCTTGCGGGATGTGGGATAAGAGTAACCGCTACTTTTCAATGCCACGTCCCAATGAAGGAGGAAGAACAACAACTGAATCCTTCCATTCCACATCAACAATCTTGCCTTTATGGAATGTATGGAAACATAGAAACAGATGTCATTATGGTGGTAAAACATGTCAACATACCGGATAAAACACACAAAAGTTATTTATGACATTGAAATGGCCGCAAATCGATGCATGTAGATAAAGATTCCGTGGGATAAATGGCATAATATTGGTAACTTCATAGGCTCTCATCATCCGCTTAAATTAAACTGTAATGCTACTATTAATGACATTGAATGTCTTTCGCTTAGATTATGATGAGCCTTAGCAGAGATTTTTAATATCACTTGAGCCACCAATATAGACTTCTTCCTGTGACGTAGATTAGCTCATGACATCCGTGAGTACACGTGATGATGGCTTATGGACAGTTCTCCGGTCGTAAGCATATGCATATTGATATACCCGACATCCTGCATCATGAAATTGATCGGGGCAATAGAATTTTGCAGAGGTACCCATCTAATGGTACAATCCTTGGTGGTTTATGGAAAGTAACAAAGCCAGAAGGATGATGCATCAACAATTTGAGTACTACGTAGAATGCTACTACCATCACAGATGTTGGCGAGCGCGATGGCAACTTAATCATCCCTCGGATGTCTTCTTAACCACGTTGATGTGTCGATTCAAGAGCTAAATCGGGAAAATGGAAATAATTTAATCTTGCAAACCAAACTTCCGCACTACAACCTCACTACCTTCACTATATCATTTCCAATCAATTATCTCTTCAATTCCCAACCTCTCTAACTCCTCTCATCACCTTGCCCTTATGCCCCACCTATATCTACATATCTCACCTCACTATGGATCTTCAACCAAATCAAGACGCAAGAGCATTAATGTGATCCTGGGCAGTGTTTTTGTGTTTAGAATGCCGCCACGCCACTGAGAGATGTTCAATTTTCAATCTCCTTATGGTTCAACCTAGTCAAGTAGTGACTATAGTTTCCATGTCATGCGCTTTGCTACTTCATAATTCACATAAAACTTTTTTACATGGATATAGCACAACATTCATTTATGTTAATTTGTTTCAGATGTTTAATTTTGAGTAGCCAACTCTGTTATGGCTCACTACTTTAATGTACCTTTTTCTATAATTAATGAAAAAAAAAAAACCCCATTCTCAAAACAATCTTGTCTCATTATACCATGCGCATACCGCGGAGCACTCGCCGCCATCTAAGGCCGCATCATCAATGGATGACGTAAGAAACCGACAATCCACTGTCATTAATTCAAAGGGATCCACCAAAGAATCGCTGATCTGCGGTGGGCTATCTGGATGGAAACCTAAACAAAATGCACACAAGCTTCCGCCAACTAGCAACCCCTTTGAGGAAAGGAGAGGCATTTAGGTGAGGAAAGTGGATAGAATAATGCCCATGGAAGGAGGGCTTAATGATGGAGAGCCAAGGAAATGCACATTTGTAAAGACCGTGAATGAGATGTAGCCTCGGGAATTAATGATGATGGACCTAAACTAGGAAATTAGCACCTTGCTCTCGAGAAGAAAGTGAATCATCCCCTGCAAATTTCCACAAAGCTTAGGCATAATGCACTACCAACTAATTTTAACATCAGCTCCTTCTTCTGCCACCCTTAGATAAAGTTCCCGACAAGATGAACAATGAGTTACATCTTGTTCATGTGCCAAGAAGGTGGATGCCATATAGACATGTGTACTAATCGAATCCAACTACGCTGCCAGCCAAGTGGATAACGTGAAGTCGTGGACCACCAAAACAAATGCCTTTCTAACTCTCAATAATAACATCTCATGCGTCTCCGTGATGAGAGAGGAGTATACTAACCGGAATAAGCCTAGTTGCCTTCCCATGAGATAAAGAACCTTCATGGAAAGCTGCAAACTACTTAAGATGGCACCGAGAGTCTAGGGCCTACAAGGCAAGCATACACTTTTGCCATCCCATAAAGATACCAGAAGCCAAAAGAGAAATTGCTCAACACATTTAGCTACGTTGATTTTTCTCGTGAGAATGATAATTTGCTGTATTCCACCGCACAAGTGCTCCCTCTAATAATCTTATCCCAAATATCCGGCAGAGCCAATTCCAACAGGTGGAAATCAAGCAACTTCATGGTCTTGGCTAATGAGGGATAAGACGTCTCAATGTCTACAAACTGTGATACTTTTGCCAACCCACAAGAACCCCCTCGGGATGTTAAGAAGAATATGTCTAGGCAATGCCAGCATTATAAAAATTTTCAGTCTCAACAAGTAGAAATAGAAAAAAGTATCATCAGCATATTGATTATATACCCTCGAGATGATGCCATCCCTGTCACTACTGCAGAAAGCTTGATAGTATGTCTGCCACAATAGTGAAGAGAAAAGTTGCTAAGGTATAGCCTTGCCTAATTCCTACCCATTACAAAAATAACAAATGGCTCATCTTGAAAAGTTCAAGCAAGATCTTGCTAGAGCATGAAGCTTCATAACAACTCTTGTAAATGACTCCCCAAATCCACTCTACTCAAGAAGACACTTCTCCAAGAACTCTTTAATCAACACTATCATATGATTTAGCAAAATTCGCTTACTACACCACTTCTATGACCCTATCACCGGTCTAATATATTCCATCATATGCAACCACATTGTTGAGAATGCATCACGAGGGAAACTATATTGTGTTGAAGGGATAGAGATTCAACGAAAACATCTTGAACTCTTTCTACCAATATCTTCACAAAGATTCAGAAACGTAAGAAAGCAATGTAATAGGTCATCAAATGTAGTCAGTCTCGTTCCTTGCTCTGAAAGGATATACTTAATCTTGTTCAAAATTCTTTATGAAGGCATCCTAATCTCTCTCGAATTCACAGAAAGCATCATATACATCATCTCAACAAGCCCCAACAATTTTGAAAGAATTTCTAATAGTAAAGCCATATAGATCAAGGCATTTATCCCTTTAGAGAACCAATAATGGCTTTAAATCCTCCTTATTGGACTTCAAGAAGCTTTGCCTATCGAAATAATGCCTAGTCAACGAGTGCATTTGTCCTCTTGAAAGGCAATGGATGACTCCGCAAAGAATGAAGAGAAATGTTGATGAAGATAATGGCTAAGATACCAAGATCGTAGATAAGGAGCCATCCGAAGAATACCCAAAGAATATATAGAACTAGTGAGTTTTCATCTCTTTGCAAAGAACGTAGTGCTAGCTTATATATCTACCTCCATCCTGAACTAATGCTAACCCTTGCCTTCACTCGGGCTTCAACTTCACATACCCATAGCCTTGACCTCGGTGACAATAACTCCTTTTCTCTAACCGCCTGGCCCTAAAAATTGGCAAAGGAAAGTCTCCTCTTTGTTCCACCCCATTCATTCTATTCTATTCTATTCCTAGCTAGTCTATGAAGTATTTCGCATTAACTGACAATGCTACTATGGGCATACTAATAATGTCTTCTAACGCTAGAAATCCAACACATAATTATGTACTATGTCAGTTTTTCCTACCGCTATGGCATTATTAGGTCTCGTATGCATGAAGATATATAAGTTGGCAATAAGGCTAGCCTTGTATGTAATAAACTATAGTATTTGATCCCCATTATGCCAAAAGATATTAGATCTTACTCTTCGTGATTGGGACTTAGAAAATAAACTAGTTGTTGATTCTATTATGTTGAATAAAGTGTGTGTAACAAAGCATTACTTAAGCACATGGCAAGATTCAAATATTCTTATTAATGGATCCCATCTTCTTTCAAGCTTGGTCCATACTGCCATAAAGCAACAAAGGTATCCCTCTTAAAGGTGTTTGTATTATGATTTTATGGAATTAAAAATTCAAATTTTGGGGTAAAGGGTGATAAGCCAAGAATGTTTATAGCTCACCGTAAGTGTGTGCAGCTACTCTTAGTAGGCTAACATGTGCTTTGTCGCTTGTAACCAAACATTCTTCTCCCATTATTTTGGATTTGAATGTCGCTATCGTTGCTATAAAGACTATGTGTCTTTGGAGCACCTTTTAAAACACTTGTAATATTTGTATTATTTGATTTTCTCTACATGAAGTTCCAAGCGCAGTATCAGTAATACATCCGTCTCAAGTTACCCATTTGAGAAATGATAAATCTTCCTTAAATAATATGAAGAATGTGTTTTCAATTTGTCCTAAAACATAGAAAGACTTGTATCTCCGCTATTCTAGAATTTCGTATTCCTAAAACTTCCTGCTGGTTTGGTCTCTGCATCATAAATTTGGCATTAATGTATTCATAGCATTTCTAGATCATTTTCTTTCTTTAACATACATTTGTTCAGTATATAGCATAGCCAGAATTAAACATTCAAAAGCATGAACAAAATCATTGGCTCGTGGTCTTTCACAATCAATGGCATCCATTTTCTTCCTCTAAGCCAAGATTATACAACCTAATAGAATCACTTCTGAAACATTTATCCACTTGGTTTGTTGAAACTTTGTTATTGAATTAGTATGTCTTGAGAAGGCCGCTTATAAGGTTAATTGGCAACATCAAGTTTCTAAAGCCTTCGGGGGTCGAAGTCCAATAACTGGGATTATTTGGATATCTGGCTAGTTAGAAGGATTTCAGTCTAGGCCAGCCTATATATTACCCTATTTCCGGGTCAACGGGTTTTGACGGCAGGGCTTTAGAGACATACTCTAAACTCTATCTATATTATCTCTTTTGACATTTTTCTTTACGCTAAGGTACCACACTGGCTTTTCTAGAAGGGAAACTCCACTAGGGATTTATCCTATAACTGCCCAAGAATCGCTTGGTGGTGATTTACGAGAATATACAAATGTAACTGAAATCATTAATCTTGGTTTCTTCGGGACATGATAGAACAAGGTCATTTGATATCAATAGCAAGTATTAATGCTAGTGTGTTGACATCTAGACTTGATTCCCAATAGACCTCAAGTAACTTAATTTTGATTATACCTTTATTCAACTACTAGGCCTATAGAAGCCTTAATTGTTATTTATTGTCGTATTTCAGAGTATCAATAAGATTATTGATTTTTGAAGGACATCAATAAAAGTCCAAGCCAAAGATATATACAACCGCATTGTGCAAGACTAAAATCTTAGAGGATAATCATGATCCAACGGAGAGGGACCACTCGCCCATGCATAAGACAACACACCCAAATAAATCTCAAAGATCAAATACTGGCAGAGCAAGTGAATGATGGTAGATTTTAGCAATTCTATCTCGAGCTTCCTGGAGGACATCAACAATAAGAATATCTAAGCCCTTAAAAACACACAATCTTCTTCGCTTCCAGATGGACCATAACAATCATCCTGACACTAAGTGAAAGGCTTGGCTTTGTAGCTTATTTCAAGTATCCGAATAAATAGCCAAGAGCACTTGTTGACTTGTCAACGTGACATGAAAAAGAGAAAACAACCAAGACCAAACCGGCTGGAGGTGATCACACAAGAAGAAACAATGCTCAATAGTCTCATCCCTTTGGGAATTTGCATGCTTACTGTCTCCTTGTATGTGGTAGCCATCGTTCAGGCTCTCTATCTCCTCTCCAGTTCATAGGGCCAGCACTAGTTTTTGGGGTCCATATGTGACTCCACTTACCACATCAAACCCTCTTCGGTGGCCTAGGACAAGAGGTGGCCTTGTGCTCAGAGAATAGAGTTTATATCTTTTGCTTGAGCTGATGGGGAAAGCGGTGTAAAAACAGCATAGGTGGTTGCTTAACCCCCACTTTGTAGTTGAAGTCTGAGAATTCACATTGTAGTTCCTCACACCCTACCAAAGAAGTTTAAGTAATCATGAATCATGAAAATAATTTGAGTAAATTTGAAAAAAGCTTAAGCAAGATGCCTAAAAAAAGTGCTATCAAAAGGCTCTTAAAATTTTATGATCTTAGCTGCTTTATGAAAAATTCTAGGATTTTATCTCCCTTCTAGGCATTGTGTGTAATTTTTCCTTTTGAATCACCTCATTATAGAATCTTCTTTGGAAGAAGGATCTAAAGGAGAGAGCCTTGAGGGTCGGATATAAGGCCATACCCATGACTTCCACTAGGGAGAAGGAAAAATCGCATAGTATGGATTATCGCTTGCTTGGACGTCACGTCCCTAAAGTAGCCACATCCCTTGATGATTTCTCTTTTTTCATTCTTTTTGGGTTGATCGAAGGGCATATCCTAAGAATGGTAGTGAAGGAGATAGAATATATAGCATATTCAAAATAGATAGTGGAGATAGTGGGACATATGTATTTTGAAGGTTGCGATCCTTCTGAGCTAAGATTAAAAAAAAAAAAGGGAAGGGGGGAGGGGGGACAAAAAATCCCAACTTTGTTTCTATATGCAGTTTTGGTCGACTGTGCCTTCCTTTGAAGAACAAATTGATGTTAAGTAGTATTAATGTTGGATAATGGCACAGGGCCGATAACATGCATTTTGAATGCACTGCATCTGATATGATTTTCTTTTTTGATCTGCTGCTAACTAAAGCGGACATATAATTTGAATACGATGTTTAAGGGTTGATTAGAATAGCTAGATAATTATATGCAATTCTATTCGACTCGAAGCAAAAAAGAAAACCTGGTCAGATGTTTCGAAATGTTACGAGTCACACCAATGATCCTTACCATTTATATCTCCAAAGCCATACTATGAGACTTTGTTGGATAACCTAAAGTATCTCAATCTGCAAATCATCTAGAATTGCTATATATTCCACTTACAGAAACAACAAACCACAAGTTAGAGTCTTAACAAAAGTATAAATCTCAAAGTTCAAGATAATAAATAAACTGGCACAGATTATTCCAATAATTTGAGCTCTTAAGTAGTTCACCAAAACTAACTTAAGGTCCCTTTTACAAAAGTTACACCAATAACTTCTGATACTCAGATACTAGAAAACTAGAGAATCAGAGAATGATTCAACTATCTAGATTAGAAAAAGTAGTTCACCGCCCTATTGGGTCAATCAACGCTAAGTTCTGACAAATTAGTCAAGCAGTGAGCAATTGGCAAATTCTCGATCAATTATTCATAGATCTGGACTAGATTATAAGCTGGGTTATTTAAGGATGCAGAAATTGATCGATGGCTATTAAAGAATCGAGCAGAGGAAAGGGCCAATTCTTGAGGATTCAGGCTGCAGGGCAATCCGGTGCAGATTCGATGTTGTCCATTACAAATTACTATAGCCCATTAAAACTTTATTGTAGCCTATTGTATTCAATGGAGGTTGTCCAGATTTTAACATGATCACTCCCTTCTTTGTACAGGTCTGCCCGTCGAAAAAAGGTTTTCCAATCCCTTTATTCTTCATTCAATTTATGACTCTTATCCTTGATTCTAAATAATTCTAAATATAAACCTTAAACGTGGAAGCAATATCTTGCCTTAAAAGTTATTATTTTAACCATGGCCTTTATAAGATTTTCCCTTTTCCATTTTATTGCCTTGCCTTGCCATTAATCTCCCAAACTTTGCATCATGCTAATCTATCAAGACTAAGATCCAACCACATCTCTGAGCTACCACATTCTCCCTTTTTGGGAAGCATGACTTCAGTTGCATCCGTAATCCACAAGTTAAGCACCAGTTTAATTTGTGTCTCTTAAGCACCAACTCATTCCATTTGTACATGAGCACCGACTCATTCTATTTTAAGATCCTAAGGCTAGGATTGTGATCTCACAAATAGCACCAACTTGTGACTAAGGATTTAAGATTGACATACTAAAACGATTGAATTGTTCTACGAAGTTGGAATAGAATTAACAAAGTTCTAGATTAACAAAGTATGTTTCTAAATTCAAACAATGTGTAAGATTTAAGAAAGAGTGATGGATTTTTGTTGAAGCACCAACCTCAACCCATAGCACCAACTATCACGCTAAAATTTTGTGGACACCAATCTAAAAAACTATCCAGGTACTGCCACGGGCATAAGCCGAACCTATAAATGATACATTATAGTAATGAGAGAAGAGAGCATGAATAACCCAAAAGTACCATTGTTAAAAGTAATCTACAATTCATTTCTATTTCCTTCCTCACATTTGTCACCCCATTTGCACTCCTTTTTTTCTTTCTTCCTTTTCCTCTTCTTTTCCCTATTTTCTTTCTTTCTTTTCTTTATTTTCAAACATTTCTTTTCCTCTCCCTCTTTCCCTCCTTTCCCCACCCTTCCTCTTCTATTTCATGCACTTTTTCCCTTTCTTCCCCACCTCCCCTTCATTTCCTTTGATCTCCCTTTCCCATGCCCTTTCAACACATTCTTCCTTTCCTTTTCCATGTCCCTTTTCTCCGTGACCCTTTCCCCTTGTCTCCCCTTTTCCATTCTCGCCTTTCCACTTTCTTTCACCGCTTTCTCCCTCTTTCTCCATGCCATTTCCCCTTCCCTTTTTTCGATTCCCTCTCCTCATGCCTCTTTTCCCCTCTTCCCTTTTCAATGCTTCTTTCTTTTCCTTTTTCTTGTTCCCCTTTTTCCTAGATTCCATTTCAATCTTCTCCCTCCCCCTTTCTCTTTTCCCATGCCACTTTTCTCCATTCCCTTCTCTCGTCTTTTCCTTTTTCCTGTCACCTTTTTCCTAGATCTGATTTCTGTTCCTCTCCCTCCCTCCTTTCTTTCTCCCATGCCACTTTTTCCATTCCCTTTCTCTCCGTCTCCTTTTTCCGTCTTATTTTTCCTTCCTTCCTCCCATTCTTTCCAATTGTCCCCCTTCTTCCCTTTCCTTTTTCTCCTCTCTCCATCCTTTTCTCTTCCCCGCTTTCCAGCCCATTTCCTTCCGCTTTCTCCCTAACCTTTTTCCTTTACTTTCATTTTTCCTTCTCTTTTCCCTTTCCCCATCCTTTCCTTCTTCTCCTTTTTAATCGTCTTTTTCCTCTTTTCTCTCATGCTTTTGTTTTTCTTTTCCCTGTTCACATCTCTTTCGTCTCCTCTCTACGCTCGCTTCCCCCTTTCCTTTTCTCCCATTTCTCTTCCCCATTTCATGCCCTTTTCCCAAGTTCCATTTCCCCTTCCTCGCTCCCCTTTTCATTTTTCTTTCCTTCCCCATGCCCTTCTCTTCTTTCTTCCTTTCCCACCTTTTCCCCTCTTCGCCTTTCTCCATGGCCTTTTCCCTTCTTGTCCCTCCTTTTTCATTTCTCTCTTCTACTCTATTCCCTCTTTTCTCATGTTGCCCCTTCCTTTTAATTCCCTCACCCTTTCCCTCATCTCTTTTCCTCCCACGCTCCTCCCTTTTCCCCTTTTCCTTTTCTCCTTGCCCTTCACAGGATTCCCCTTTCCCTTCTTCTCCTTTCCCTTTTCCCTCCTTTTTCCTTTCCCTCAGAGACTGTGCTTCAATTCATTCACGGAAGTTTCATGCAAGCGATAAATCTGGCCTTGATGCACCTAAAATGATCCCAAACTTATCTCAAATTCATTTGATACAACATGCCAAAACATTATATAAGACGTAACGTCATCTAGTAATATCAAAATAATTCTATGGCACCAACCATACATTGTACTCAAATATTAATGATGGCATGATCAACCATTAGCGAAATACACTATAAAATTGGTTTACTATTTTCAGCGGCAATCTCAACCACTCTTTAAAGTAAAATATTGCACCAACCACTTTAAGTAAACATTCAATTTTAATAGATTCTTCATCCTCTACATATAACCGCTTCAATTTCTACCAAACTTTAGCTATTATCTATTCCCAAAACAACCGGCCGAAGTGGTCCTTATAAAGTGCGCTTTTTCGCTCACGGATAGTTCGATAAAGATAGATTCGCCCCATCATAGCTGCGGAAGAGCGACCTGAGATACAACCTGGCCAAAATGATGGACTTTCACTTTGGTTTTGATTTGATTTTGAAATGAATGACCGATAAAGAAAGAAAGCTCCACTTACTCTACTTATTCCAAACCATTTGTACCGGACAATTTTGATAATCCAAGAATTTATGGACAAAAAGATATCAAACCGAAATCACACCAATTAAAACAATATTTAATTACAATGTCCATCCCTTTAAGGTTTCACCTCCAATCAGCTTTCCGGAAAAGAGAAAGAACTTAAAACAAGATTAAAGAATTAGGAAGGAATCTCTACCGGATCGGCCAAAGAATTAAGGGTTAGATCCATCACCATCGTGATAGCAAAGCATCAAACGGCTTTATCGATAGAAAACAAATGAGATCGAAGATGAAACCGTGAGGGAGTCACCAATCTCGCTATTAAACCAAATCCCCAAGAATTGTGGGATGTGTTTGAACGCGATGAACCTCGGACCAAAAGTTATTGTAGAGAGTAACTCCCGTCCAAAATTACCGTTTATTGTTCCGGACGTTGATCGGGCAGCCATCAGATAGCCCATCTCACTTTCCTACCGCAGCCCATCCCTTTAAGCCATCAGAATAATTTTGATAAAAGGATCATAACCTTTGTCTTCGCAAACTACCTGGCGGCCTTATAATTTAAAGCGCCTTTAGCTTAACGCCCTCAAATAGGGCCTTATATTCAATATCGCATTTCGGCCGCCGCTTTAGCACAACTATTCTAGCTTCCTTTCTTTCTCTTGTCTATACATTTTCTTAACTTTCCTTCCTTTATTGATCGTCTCGCATCAAGGAATTATGTATTAAACACATAACCGTTCGTTTACAACCCTATTGATTCCACAACTTAAGTTTCCAAAACTTCCATAACCAAGTCCATGGTTACAACCCTAGTTGAGTCTACAACTATAAATCTTCGTCCAACCCTCGCTAATTTTTCATTATAATGTTGCCAACAATTATGCCGCATAATTGTTAACAAAATATATTGCAAACAGCTTTATAACGCGACCTTAAAGAATTACAAAACTAACAAACTCAATCGCTTTACAAGTTTATTTAAACATCCCCTTTTTGTAATTATTTGGCGAAAGAAACTTGTTTATTTGCCATTAAAGCAATTCAGTGGAAATTTCCATTTGAGATACTTTGAGCTTAAGAATCCAAAAGCGGGAATTTGTCGTGATTCTACCGCCGCTTTTGATCCTTTATCATTGCAGAGACCTCGATCACTTTTGGTTCCCTTCGGTATTTAATTTTGATTAATTTGTTTAAGATGGTCCTCGCATAAAAAGAAGCATCCGGGCTTCTCGAACGTAAGATCTGTCGATATTTCCATCGTGGTAATTATTCGGTGTTATCTCGTGGTTGATCTACAGATGATTCGCCTCTTTATTATCGCTTCCATTACATTTTCTTTCCATTGCCTATTGATGACTTTGACCTCTCCCCAAATCGGCGGTATATCTTTACTATATCGGGGATTGAGTTTCTATCTCCACAAATTTTCAGTTTCTATCGGGCCAGAAGATAAGAGGACTTTAAATAGGCGGATTTACCAATCTATATTTCCTTTGTTTGAAGAGATCCCACCGCTTTTGATCCGTGGTTAATTAGCATGTTATGCATCTGGACCCGCTCAAACCTACCTGTTTTCTTTTGAGGCAACATTTTTCACCTTAAGCAATTATTCTAGCCAGCTTACATTGTCGGCACTTCAGATTGCCTCGACTTCTTCGTCTCAGACTTTGACTCCTCTCAAGAACTTTCTCTCATGATGCCTAGAATTTGCAATCTAATACGCTGGCTTAGACTAGCTTGATGTCCATATGGGATGTACATAAATTTAATTGCATGTTGGTAGTAGGGAGTGATACAATTTAGTTCCTTGGAGATCGGATCAACAAACGTGCTTTGGGGATGACTTTTGTATTTTCACTAAAACAAGTTAATGGTCATAAATAGCTTCTTTTAAAAAGGGTGAGCACATCTAAATAAGGGGAAAGTCAGAATCGCGTATTGTGCTAGGGCAAAGAAAATCATTCGATTGGAGGCATGTAGCATGTCGGATTTACATCCTCTGCATGATCCTCGCTGCAAAAGATCTTGCTAAGTGTTCTTTTGCTTACGAGCAAAAAGTATATAAGAGGAAGAAGGATAGCCGAATGGTAGGAGGGGGAAAAGAGAAGAGGCTAAGCTTAGGAGAGAGTTCAAAGCATCTAATTCAAAGGGGACGATGCTATTATAGATTTTGTGGCATTATTGGGAATCAAATTGTGTAAAACATTGCTATGAAGCATAGGATGCCATAGAAGCCATCCCTCGCGACCCAAACTCCAAATTCGTATGTAGAATTGGCCATGCTAATTGTTCTATGAATCCAAATTTGGGGTAAACCCTCGATTGAATCCGGCTATCACTGGAAATCCAAGCTTGTTTCCACTGTAAAATCCTGCCATTCTCGCTTGTCTATCTCCTCTCGCTTTGAATAATCAGATCCGCCTTCACTCTGATTCTAATCCTAGAGATAGTCATTTGCATTGTTAATTCATTTTGGGATGGACCGATTTCTGGACCAGCCAGCAACCGACCTGCCAAGGAAAAGAGGTCGCTTGTCAGCGCAGTGGTCTTCCGGCAGAATGCATTAGATCTGAGGGGATACCAGTGGTCCGGTGTCCCCATACTTTTTATAATTTGCATATTAAGTCCTCAACTTTTAAACCTTGAAATTATTTTACATCCATATTCATTAAAACCACCAATATACCTTGGTAGTTGTATATCCTATAGAACCAAAATTCCAATTAGAATGGACAATCGTGAAATTATATTGAAGAACCTTAAAACGAAGTGGTCTTTACCTGGTTGAGTATGTTATTGCCGCTCATTGAAAGTTATTATCCGTGAATAAAAACTGGTTTTATTGCCGCCCTTATCTTATGAGAAATGCTTGCCATGTGCTAGTATCCGACATGGATGTATGCGTATGCACGTAAGTTTGAAGTTGGTTTATAACAACATAAATATGGCTTGGGTCACCAGAAAAGATGGTATTACGTATTGTGCATTTGCATTTCGGCGGTGGTGGCTGCAACGGGCCGCGCCGTATGGTCCGACCTGATGAGTTAAAAGCCCTGAGAGAGGCCCGGAGAGGGTGGTCTCCCTTAGCTCACCTTCTCACCCAAGGATTACGCTTGGCATGTAGTTATGTATAAGACATGTAGTAGCATGGTATGTGCTAACTCATGTGGGGAGTCTTGATGGAGCAGTATAGTGGTGCACAAGCTGCTTTGCGCCGAGGAAATTAAACGTTGAAGATCCCTCAATGCTCCTCCCACTCCTTAGCCCTTGTGGACTAACCCCGGTGTATATTTCTACTAAGATGCATCGCCCCACAAGGCTTAATAATAGTCTTGAAACCTTGATGCCTTTGTGTGGTGGTAGTTTCGAAGAAATCCAAGATGAAACCCAACATGCATGTCCAAAGCTTGTTTATGAGATAATACCCTGCTCGTGTGCAATGCCTTATTATGAGCACTGACTAAACGTGAGGCTTGGGATCCTCGGGAGTGGGACGAGGATTTTTTCCACATGAGGTAGCTCCAAAGAATTCTTCTAATACTCCGAGAAGGGAGGATATAGTTGTGAGTGATTTTTGTTGATCAGCTGTGCATGTGGATCTTATATGTTGGTTCACCGTGATACATTATAGTTTGGAAGCCAAACCTGAAGTAACGCTATGGAGGAAACAATTACAAAAGATTGAAGATATTACATGAAATCCTCCAACATAGATGCCTTTCCAAGAAAGTAGGATGCACACATCATGTCAATAATTCCCGGACCATTTGTCAGATTTCTGGTCAGCAGATTCTTGCACCGCGAACTCACCCAATCACCACCATATCCTCCAACAACTGAGAGCAGCAGCTAGCTTAGTATCAACCTTCGCCTTAGCTAAATCGTGTCTCTTGCATTTTATATATCACAAAGCCAATACATGTCGAGATAAAAGATTAGTAGCATGGAAGATTTTGGATCGCTTTCTGCCATTGACTTTAAGCATCATGCTTGCAGCCGAACGAAATGTCATACCACCCACATACGCACATGAATCGAATGAACTTCGCTGATCCGAGAGGAGGAACAATAGCGTGATTAAGCTCAATATTTTTCTTCCAATCGAATTACCCACTCACTTAAGAAATAAATGTTGGAGAACCAAAGTCCGGCCATGAACTCCGCTACTCTGCATGAAACTCATATGGCAAAACTTAGAAAACTAAGGCCCGGTAGAAATGATCTATGGCCAAACTAATGTCGCTAGCTGATGAAGAAAACCACGTGAACGAGTCAAAGCTGGATCCGTCAAACCATACGTAACTTGAAACCCTAACTCAAGAGGAACCTACCGTACACTCGAAATTGTAGTTACTAGAGTAAAATGATTCAAGAAGAAGGCAAAACGGATGCCTTTGATGATTTGGCCGGACTTATGGCCCTCGAGTCGATTTCCAAGTGAGTCGCAGTCAGCCCAGAACCCGTGACGTTAGGTTTAAAAGAAATAAAAATAAACAATAGTTCGTGGAATAGTTAAATGGAGTTAAAACATGGGATTTAAAAAGTTGTTAAACGGTCATGCCCTAATCCACACAACCCTAAAACCCTAAACCAATGGGAGGATATATTCAATTACTAGATTTGCCCTTCCTAAAATCAATCTAAGTTACAAAATGGTGACCTTAAAAATACTATTTAGTACACCCGGATGAATACTACCACCAAATCGCGAAAACCTTAGAGAAAAACAAGACAAAACACAAAACCTCATAATGTTAGATATTTGAAAGAGGGAAATTGGTTCAAAGTCCGTAAAAGGAAAGCTTCGATTTTGTCGCCGACCGGTCCTACCATAGCCTGACTTAAGCCAATAAAATGAAGAAGGATTGTAATAATTTTATCCGTTGATTAACCTATGTTGCCAGTAGCTCAAGACATTTTGGAGCCCAGCTTGGCTGTCGGTTGTCCACCAACGATGCTTTAAGTCATCACCGAAAGCTACGCTTGTTTTAATCGCAGTTAACTTTCAACGAATTGAAGAAATTATTGGACTACTTCTAAGGTTGTTTAAAGCTAGAAATTGTTCAAAAGGGCATTGTTAGTTGTTGATAAATTGTTAGATCTGGTCCATTGGATTGTTTGAATAGAGATATTGAATAGTTCATTCGCTTGTTTTTCTCTCAATAATAAAACATTACATATCCATTTTGAGTGGTTATTATGCACACATGAGACGCCATAGTGCCTTGATTTTGTATAGCGTTAATATGTATTTGTTTTAAGCTTCTTGAACCCATAGTAAAAGAGTTCCAACACATATTGAATGCCATATAAGGCCAATCCATGATAGACCATATATAATGTAAAGTACCACATAAGGACACACTATTTAGTCTTAGGTTCTTTCGCTTGCATTTGATGTAAAAGAGGTTGAAGCTAAATCTGTATTTTAGACCATCAAATTGTTAGCCACAAAGGAAGAAAAATACATTTCTTGCATTTATTAAAGGCTAATACCTACCGCCTTAACAATGTTACTCTTTAAACCATGCCCTGCCGACACAAAATGATATCCAAAAGCATTGCTCAAAGGTGTCAAAGAAAATGCAATGGCTCTAAAATCCAAGTCAAAAGAAATATTACTTAAAACGTCAATTTACATGACCTACTTAACGAAAGGGCCAAGTAGTTATATGCATCTTAGCATCATTAAATGACATGGCTTTGCTTCTCTTAGCTCCAACCTATGCAAATACCAAAGAGATTGCAAATTAAATTTGCATGGATAGTTTATAGAAAGCAATCAGGAACACTTCGAATGAACTTCCAACACACATTACAATAGTAAGAAATTAAAATATACAACATGTTGATGTTGTGAATACTTTTAAATGCAAAAAGGGTCCAACACACGTTGATAAATCATAATAATAACAATAGGGAAACCTCAATAGCCTTATCAGCCTTAAATAGCAGGCACGATATTAGTTAGATAATTAAAAAAAAAAAATTTAAAGCCCTGAGGTGACAATAAGGAGTCAAATGAAATTTAGAGTGCGATGTTGATGTCCCTAATATTTCAAAGTTAAACCATTCAACACGTTGATAAACAATAATAAAAATTAACACGCTTTAGCTTATATTGCCAGGTAAATCGAAGAAAACCAACTTGAAGCCTCCTCCAGGCTCAAATGAAATTTATGGTGCAAACCCTGAACAATGTCGTTATAAGGCAGAAAACTCAATACCAAAGTTGAAAGTCAGTATGAATCGAATTTTTGACTTAGGGGTTAAAGTTGGAAAACTCTAAACTCGTGGTATCTCAAACTAGGTTAGCTCACAATAGAAACGCGGCCAGGCATTAGGTCATGGCTAAGAACCGGGTATTGTGCAAATCCTTTTGCCCAAAGGTAGCATTCTGCCGAAGCCGCACCATTCTCTCGTAAGGGCCATTGTTTGCCAAAAATCAGGTGTTTGACCGTGCTATGCTTTGATAGCAAAGTTAGAGGCGTAAAAATCGCAAGAAAATGGAGGTGCATTAGGTCATTGGCGGCAGAATCGTGGATCGCGGCAAACTTTTGCTCAAGGCATCTGTCGAAGCTGTGTACCGTCAGATAGCCATTATCGCCAAAATCTGGCGCCGAATCGTATATACTACAAGAGGAGTGATTTTATGCTTAATTACCAGTTTGTCGATTGTGTCGAAGCTTGAAAGTGACACAACATCCGACAGGTCAAACTTGTGTCATCAGTTGTGTCAATAGCTAACGCTATTTTTGTGACATATGTGTGTCAAAACTTTGAGTATTTTTTTTGCTGTACTTTTTACATTACCCTTAAATTAAATCCCAGGGTGCCTACTTATCCTCAGCCTCATCCACGTAAAGGAAAAAAATGACCGGCCTTTCCTGGCAATCCTTCATCGATTCTTAACTTAAACCGCCGATAAACACTGTTTCCATGACTTTGGAGAACCCCATTGGGTCTCCAGTGCCTCCAATTGTCGGATTCAGTCTCCACAATCTCCCAGCTCCCGCCTGTCAGCCATTACCAGTTCTAGATGCTATGAGCAGAAACCATAATTCTTTAAACATTGCTCTGCAGATGCCGCGAGAAACCACACCCAAGACCTCGAAAGTGCCATGGAAAATAGCCGGTAAACCGAAATCTCGATTCTCATGAGTTTTACTACTTTGAAGCTCTATTATGCCTAAAATGGCTTCCGCTAACGTCCCCAGTAATTCACACCCCACCAAGGCCACCCTTCCTTCCAGTTTATTAGGCCAAGCCCCATTGACACGGTTTCCCACTGTGGTGCTGATCAGATTTGTTCTGGCTATGGTGGTTAGGCAAACCTGAATCTATAGCTATCCTTCATCCAGGAAGTTGATCATTCAAAGTTTGGCCAGACAGAAAGATATTAACCCCAATATTACTGAGCTCCTCTAAACGAGTTTTAATTTTCTTGATTTCATGCAACTTCATTTGGGGACCTCGGGAAGGACATCTCAAGTATCCACAGAACAAGGCGAAGCTTGGCTTTGTTTATCCGACGCTAGGGCCCTCTGGAAGATTCTAGTTTTTGTTATGACTTTTAAGGTGAATGCATGCAACGTAAGTGAGCTGCCGCAGATGTTTTCGGAAACATGGTCCAACATAACTTCCGCGGAGGACAATCATGAGGGTTTGTTTCTGAAACCCCGCGCCTGCCATGGACAATGTATATTTCGGTAGCTCTGCTCGGTATTGTACTTAATTTCAGCATTATGTAGACAAAATTTGTCCCTGCCAACCAACTGAGACAGAAAACCCAAACAAAACATGTCCTGGATGGGAACCCACGTGTTAATCCAGCTGAATGTAGTTTGGAACAGATCCGCCCAATATTTCCCAGCTGAGGCCACGGACGGACGCAGCTGACAAAATCTGCAACACATTCTGTATGGTTCCCTCACCTGCCCGCGCCGCCTGAAGCTGGTTGCATTAAATCCCCGACAACGCCCCAGACGAAATGTGTGCCCGGAAACGCCGCCGATCACACAAAGTTATTTTTCAGCCACTTTAAGCTCAAACCTTTTATCGGCTGCCCACAAAAATGCCTTTTGAAAATGTTTATACGGTATGTTATGCTGGTGGCAGACCAGCTTATGATGCTATCCAAAACATTTCAAATGCCCCAAAAGGAACTTATATGTCCCAAACATCGCGATTTTAGCTTATGCCCAACACATGGTGCTGACTGAAGAAACTGTAAAATTGTTTCAACAAAATTGCCCACAAGGACGTGACCGCTGGAATCCCCTATAATCGGTAGTGGTGATTAACGCGGGAATCAAGGAGGCTAATGCAAACCCCGGTCGAGCAAATTCCTTTCAGCCAACTGTTCCCATATACTCCCAAATTAAACCCACCATCTCACAGGAATGATTGCAAACCCTTACAGTAAAGATGGGCAGCCAAATTTATCAACTCTACGTGATGCCCCAATTATCCCTGACCTCACATTCAGGCCATGCCTGCCAGCTCGGCAACCCTGCATGTACCAGTCGCCATCCTGACTCCCACAAAGTGAGACTTCAACAACATCCCAGATGTGTGCGCCGGCGGAAGGCAGCCCTCAAGGGAGAGGGAAAAGTTTGATTCGGCCTTGTACCCAAATAGTGCTTCCAAACTTCTGACAAACCTCTTTATTACTCAAGTGGGTAAGTAGTACATGCATGAGTCATCTTTTAACAATATGCCTAAATGTAGATGCAAATATCATGCATCGCTATTACCAAAAGATATGTTTTTGACATTGTAAGGTACTCCGTGAATTGTCCAACAAATGCATATGGAGGGAAATGATGATGGATGAATTATAGAATGTAGCATCCTGCCTCGGTGAGATAGAGCCAGGCCGGGCCTAATCGACAGAAACCTCGTTATGCTTTTGTTTCATGGGAAAGGATTATTGTACCATACAACATCAGCAATTGAACCTGACAGCGCTCTCGTCTGGACATATGTGATTGCTTAGACGAGGGGAGTAGGCATTATTAATAACATGCCATATTTGGACTGCTAAAACGTGTGGATATCTTTGTTGGGAAACATGCAAGCTCCACTTAAACATAGAATGAGGAATGCCCATTGCAAATCATGCCTCCCAATTCAACCCATGCCTCATTTACTATATGTTATCAACAATGTTTTTTGCTACACCCTGACTGAAGACCTGATGTTCCTGCCTGTTTCCACCATGTATTGTTAACAAATATTTTTGTTACATCCGATTTGGATACATATGTGTCAACTTGAATAGAAATGTGTCTTAATTGAGGAACAATTGCCCAGAAAGTTTCTATCCGGGACTTCATGTAATCTTTAAAATTGCTGCACCAGTTTCAGGCCCGCTTAAATATGCTTGCTTTTCCCCTTCTTTCCCTTCTTTGCCCCTCTTCTTGCTTGTTTTTTGTCCGATACGTATTCCTACCGAGAGACCTCAATCAAGCCTAACATCGCCTGCCTCTGCTGCGCCTTGCTAGTTTTTTTTTTTGAAGGCACTCCGTGGTTTTATATTTCATTTAAAAGATACATAAGAGGACCATCTCGGGAGAACTAAAGATAGCAGCTCCACCGCTGTCTTCAAATTCTACCATTAAGGAAGATAATTTTAGACTGCACCGAAAGTTAGTTATGACCAAAGGATTGTAAATTCTCTTAGTCGCTCAAAAAGATGCAAATCGGCAATCACATATATTCCATAGTTCTAATCATCCACTTCTAAGGAGATCCTCGTATGGTTATATCAGCTGTACCAGTTGCCAAAGATGTCGGTTATCTTATCTAACCGCTAATGTAGGCGAGGTGAAATCAAGGAGCAAGAGAATGTGCGCCTCTCGGGCCGCCACTTATGAAAATTGCAAAGTACCTGGCCATGCTGTTGAAGCGCCAGACCTCCCTTCTTTTCAAAGATTTTCTCAGATAGCCATGGCGTGTACCACTTCCCCGCTCAAAGATAATAAAGTGTCGCTTACCTCGCTCCTTGACAATCGATCATGTCCCCTATCCGGAGGGAAAGCACCACTTTTAAGTGACAATGATTACATCATGTATTGCAAAAAAGATTGTAGACATGTAATTTAAGTCAAGTATAGCAATATTCAGGTCCTTATATTATCGCTTAGTTCTAAAGTTTTGCTTCAATATTGTTAATGTTGCCAGTCACATTTGTAATCGGTTCTTTTGTCATCTTGTAAAACATTTGTGTCATTTTATAGTGTCAAACATATGGCATTTGTTACTCAATCAAGAGTAGATCAGGGCACTTATGTCTCAATTTTCCATGAAAAAGTATCAACATAGTGACATTGTGAAGTAGAACACATAGATATCCTCTGACGCTAAAAGGGCTAAGTTTGACACAAAAGTGCCACTAGCTGGTAAGGAGGGAAACAACCTTGCAAATAAATATTTATAGTATTCCACCAAAACTTAGCATAGTTTCAAGTATAATATATAAATCTATAAAATAGCGTAAATATTGCACACAAATATTATGTCTCATTATTTATGTGCGTATGCACGATGTTGTTATATCTTAGTAGAAGCAATCAAATTGCAAGAAAAGCAACTTAAAGTGTAAACTTTATAAGAAATTAGCTTAAATTGTCATACATTGAATGGTTTTCAATATCATGCTCAAACCAACTCACATCCTTCAAATAAGTGCAAATTTGTATGCAAATTAAATTGTGAACCAATGCTTGAATTTTTTCATCGTCAATATAATTATCACTAATGCTATCACACTAGTTGCCTACTACTTCCAACCACATCCGAGGAGATGTGACGCCCAGGAAATATATGCCATAAATACGTGATATTTGTGTCCCATACTATACAAGCTCACCTTCATAGCTTTGTATATCATAGATTAGTGGCAGAGGGCGGCTGTTATTTATATAACTTAGCAACCTTAGATTAAGACCATTTTCCACGTGGCCTTAACCCATCACCCGCCACAGCGAATCACCCTATTGGAGCCATGTGGCATAACATGTAAACCCTAACCCATAAAGGCCTAACCCTAACCTTAGCCTCTTTTTCCGCTCCAACAACCGGGAACATTTCGCGTCAAACCCGCTTCGAGAACCATCTATCAGGCACACGATATACAGGCCCCCATGTGCATGAACGACATCAAGAGAGTGGGAGCTACTTCGAACACCTAGAGGATCATGGAGACACCAAGAGCAGGAGGGAGCTCTTCGGGAGCAGGTATTTTGACATAGAGTTCTTAGTAGATCATCTGGAATTTAGGATTCCAGATGAGTTAGTATATCATGTCTCTAGTAGAGCCATTCTAGCACCTTCAGTTTAGATCTTGAACTCTAATCGATATACACTCAAAGACTTGAAGTCACTTTGGACAAAGTGCAAGAGTTCCAACATATAACTAAATAAGCATGACGGCTTCGCAAGACAATGTCAGTACACAGATTCACAATTAAATGCACATTGCTATGAACATTCACAAACCTCCTAAGTTGTATTCAAACTTTAAGCTCAAAGAAGAAAAAACAATTTATAAGGACAATTTCAAAACTTCAATCTATGTCGGACAACTATATATGCCCAACTAGATGTTCTCAACCATATCTTTTTTAATGTTTGAATTTAATCCTGAAGAAGAGCCCAACAATGCTGGACACTTTTTCTAGTACCGTAAAGAACAATTAGGCGTTGTTCTGCCCTCCCATCCAATGCTATGCTGCCATGTGGCAATTTTTTTAGCACACTTTCTCTTCCGGGAAGTACAGTTACAAAACATCCAACTTTTTTTTGTGACGGTTCTCCGACGGATTACAATATCGCAAGTACGTATTAGCACCCAAACCTCCTCACGGAAGGTCATTTTATTGTATTCTCAGCAGCCAGGCCATACGGTTGGATCATGTTTTATCTTCTTGTTTGGGGAAGGGAGGTGAGGACCTGTAGCCAATTAAGATGATGCTTCCAGTTAGATCCAGTTCCATTATATGCTACCATGCACAAGAAACCCACCCGGCTAGGGACTCAGGAACAATTGAGCACTGTATATAAGGCTTGTGGCTAAAGGATGGGGCTCCTTATTGGGCGCAGCCCATGAGGACCCATAGCAGTAAGCTAGGTCTATGTCCCGGCTGATTTCCATGTGGGCTGTGCATGGATCCGAAGCACTTTGGATCACGGGAAAGCCACCGATCCTCGTGAGCTGCGGGTGTGTCACCCTGCTCCCATTTGGGGGTTAAGCCGAAGAATCAGCCGCCACACCTCTAGCCGCCTGGCACTATTAGCCCCTGTAATGGACAGCACCTCCCGCATCATCCACCTGGGAGATGCAATCGTAGAGTAGCCTCAAGGGTGATACCCGAGGCTGCGATCCAACAGCTGCCTGCCAGTCCCACCGTTAGTCCGCATGGGTACCCGGAGGAGCGGATGGAGGACTACCCTAGCCATTGTTCCGCCAGCCCACGCCATGATCACCGTTCTCATCTTGTGTCCTGTTACCACCGACCTCCCATGAGTCTCGAGCCTTGGGTAGAGTTCGCGGTCCCGTGCCTCCCGCACTATCTATGGCACGATGCACTGTGTCAGCTCAAGGATCCTCATCAACCACGGGTCGTATATCCAAGGCCCACGAAGACCGCCGCTGTTGCACCACGCACAAGCCTCCGTCAGTTAACAAGAGGCGCCAGCCGTATAAGTGACGTCTCATTACCACCAGTACACACAAGGTGATTCTAGGCACTTCAAGAGTACCAATATTCCTCAAGAATCAAAGCCTTTCAGAACAAACGAGATCGCCTTTGAGTGTTCATTGGGCCCAAGGCCATTGTACTATATATATGAGTAGAGTTACCATGACAAGTTTTAGATGAGCTTGAGTCTGCCCTTCAGCTTTTCTATTAAGTGAGCTCATATTTTACCATTGATATCAAGTTTACCATCTTTCTCATTTGTCTGGCTTTTTCGCTTTCAAGAAATCCCCGGCTATGGACATAGTCCCCCGACTTCAGTGATCCATGGGTCCTCACAGCCCAGAGTTCCCCAACCCAGACCCCAAACACCCACGTCCGACGACCTACTTTCCGTCACATGTCCGTCCGCACTCACGCCAAGAACCTTTCTCAGACGGCCTCGCTTGGCGCCACTGGCTTGGAAACCATGACATGTGTGTATGGATCTGCTTATGACATAGAGGGAGGCCATTTCTGCCTAGGCCCACACGCACTCCACCCCTCGGGTCTCAGCCTCGCCCCGGCCCCGCCCACATGCAAACATTGCTCACAAACCCCGCCCTCATCACTATCAGAGCCTTATCGCTCAACCTTCAACCGTACTAACTCTCTAACATGCCTACATTCACATCATTCTTCGTGCCATACGCCTTCTTCGCGAAATCCATCATCTCTGTGGGTACTCTGCCATTCATGTCTCTTTGTTTACCCAGAATATCCTTTCCCTTTACGCTTTCCTGTTCGCTTCCTCTGCTTTACAACCCATGATCTCAAACTATCGCTCCAAATTTACTTCAGCTTTCAACCGCGAATACCCTTCATCGTAGTCCGTGCACAATGCCACATCCACCTCAACCTCAATATCCTCACTATAATGCTCACCCACCCAAGACTTTCACATCTACCTTTCAGACTGAACCGACTTTATCCACCTTTGGCAACACGAAGGTAAACTGTTAGACCAAAGTGCCTGTGCCCATGGAAGAATTCGAGGCTCTAGTCATTCTAAATGGTCACCGAACCCTGCTAACCGAAATTCCACATCTTTTTCCACCACATCAAGGTATTTCCTCTCATCAATGGCCTATGTCCAACAAAAGCCATCGAGACCGGGTCCGAATGCGAATCGCTTGCCTCATTATGACTACTGAGGATGATCAATCTCATAACCCAATGAACTTCAACAAGAGCCTACTAGTCCGCCCGGATTTTTATGATCGTCGGTATCTCCGCCATAAGCTCAAGGAGTACCACACAGAGCCAGATTTTTGGTCTCGTTTCTCCAAGGACTTCCCTCCTTATTCGACTTATGATCGAATACCGCATTCAAAACCTTTTGAGCGTGCTATCACCTTAATAATCATCACAATGTTTTCCCCGAGTATGCGTGGCTCTTCAAGAGCTCCCATTCATCTAATTAACAGGAGTTCCACAAACGGCCGTCTACCAACACGCTAATCCACAAATATACCAAATTTGGTGCCATATTTGCAAATACCAAGGCCATCACGAATGAGTAACTCCACCAATGGCCCGCCTCATTGCAAGCGATGCAACATGTGCAATCATGCCTAAGAGTGCATCGTGACTCATCCTAATAATCGCCCAAACAAAATGGTTTACTGGCGCAAACCACACCTCAAAGAATAACGTGACTATCAAGAGCCACCTTCCGCAAAAGTGTTCCCACGCAACTCTATCAAAGAATGGTGTGACTAACCACGGGATCAAACCAACGTCCTTTTGATCTCAAGCCTGTTATCAATGCCAAGAATGGTCATACTCACCACCACAAGGTGTCCTCAACTTCCACAAGTTCGTGCACACCGGCACAACCGACCACATCGGTCCGCCTCACGGTTACCTAACTCCGCTCGCCATCGGCAAACAAGGCCCGCGACTAGCTCTTAAGAAGCTACCAAGAGCCAAGAATCACGCTTATCAACCAGCCTCCAAAGAATCAACCTCAAATTGGATCAACAAGCCTAAGAGGAAATTTTTCGTGCACTTAATCTCCAAGATAAACACAAATTGTGGGTCTAGTTTTACACGCTGCACTAAGGCATCACGCCCCTGACTATTATTCCATGACACGCAACCCGCCTTTTGGCAGCTTGACACCATTCCTCATGAGGATCTAAACAAAGGTCCACTTTGCACCTCGACTTGGAAAAGTTTCATGCCAAATGTCATGCCCAAAGTTCGCCAAAGCATTTTGAATCTCATGCAGTCAAGGCCGCATGCCACTGGCAAATGTTCATGCCACCACTAGAGCTTCCAACAAAGACAAGATAATTTCTCAACATCCTGTCCCACGCCTCGACGATCCCAATATTGCGCCCGAGGTTGACTTACTCAAAGAAGTTGCCGCTTCCCCGCCACCACTCCCCGCACTGCTGGAACCAGCAGATCCTCTTTTCTCATGTACCTCTCTTTAACTCAAGATATTTCCGCCAAGATCAAAATTCCTTTAAGCTTGGCAACCATTTTAAACTCGTCCTCCGCTCGCGACCAATACTACCCCAACCGCTTTAGTTGGGGTCAGGGTTACCCTACACCCACTACCATGCCACGGTGGGAAATCGCGAAGTCAACAAACCGGATGAGAGCGGCAATTAATCTCACTTCGAGCAAACTCCGCAAACAAATGGGCATCACACAACTCTTTCGCCCTCTATATGATATCAACTGCTAATGGCTACATCACGAGACCTCAAGGCGCTACACCTATTCTTCACATCAACATTGGTGATCTCCGCTTTCCCGCCGGAATTTGGCGCTTAAAGTCGGGCGGAAGATCCGTGACTATGAAAATGCCGGTAGGCGCACCTTTCCTCCGCCGTGCAAAGAGTATCTGACACCGCCACGCACCGCTTATCATCACCGATGTCATCTCAATGCCACCATGGACTGCAAACAGTGTGATCATTTCTCATGACAATGCGGAACCTTCTCGTATACGCATTCGCAGCTCGTAATATTTATCAAGTTCGTGCTCCACCGCGAGGATGCTCGTCATCCTACCCAATATGCCGATCCTTGGGAGAAATGACTTTGATCGACCAGTCAGGTCGCTTTGTTTGACCCCCACTCGCCCTTGCAATCGAATCCAACGCTGCTGATCACTTTCAGATGCCGAACTCCCCGCCACTCCTTGATGTACACGCCCGGCCATGAAGCAATCATCGCTTAGATGACACTGGCAACCTCTTTTCACCACGCGAAGCAATGAGATCCTAAGCAGCTCCAACTCCTCCCCGCACACATTGTCCGTGATAATCAAGCACACCTATTCGACTAAGTTGAGATTGTGGACGCTTGGCAACAATCAACCTCGTCTGCATCGTCGCGAAATCTTCCTGGCCCTTATCGTGAATGTACACACCGCAAGTGGCTCCAAAAATTCAAACACATCACCGAGTTACAAAGATCTTCGGGCATCAACAGCTTGGGGGGAACCCACCATTCCCACCAACTGGCGACGTACTGTGCTGTAGCAAACGATGCGACAGCTCAACTCCTAATTACCGCGGATCGCTACCAAGGCGAAATTGACAAACTCCTCGTCAGCAGTTTGATCTATGATCAAACATTCCGAATGTAGTGAGCCCCATCGTCATTGCCCTTACTACCGGTAGATCCGTCTGTGGACTATCGAAACTCAATCGCCACTTGAGTTGATCATTTACCTTCTGCTGCACTCAAGTTCGAAGAAGTACGGCCATGATGTACCTTTATGGATGGTTTTTTTCGGCTACAACCATCTCCATCAAAGAATCTGATCAACTCACATTCACTTACCACCCCTGCGGCACTTTTGCCCACAAGGCAGGTTCCTTTGATTATCCAACCTCCTTCTTTCAACGACTTCATGCTCTCAGCTGTGATTTCAAGGAAGGAAAACTTTGCAAATTTTCAATATTATCACCACGCCTCCATGGTCACTCATTTGATAAATTGAACCTCGGGTTTTCCGTAAATGTGATGAGTCCTCGCATTAGTCTCAACTGCAAATGCACCTTTTGCGCTACTTCGTGTTCTGCTAGGGGCCATGTTGTCGCCTACAGAATCACCACCGATCCTGAAACCGCCAGTGCTCAAGGCCTGCCATCACCAATATCATGGCAGACACGCCCTTCCCCGGGAAAAGTCAATTATTACCTCCACCTTCATACCGACCGCAGCGTCATGCATCCCATTCATAAACTCATCGGTGATTTAAACCAGACCCGGCTTGAATTCCTGTGCGTCGCCTAAATCAAGCTTTTGCTTACCTGTGCAACGGGTTTGTTCTCCTCAATGGGACAAGCCCTTCATATCTGTTATGTCGGCGTTCTCGCGCTTATGGCTCGCTCTTTCTCAAGAATATGATGCGCATTAATCGACAAACCAAATCGCCACGCCTTTAAAACTCAATTCACCGCCGAGCGAACTGGTTCTGCCACTGAGCGCAGCCGGGTCTCATTTTCCGTGGTCTGCTAACGCTCAATATTACTCAGTAGTCAAATCAAGTTCTTTTGTGGACCACCAAGTACCTCTATTTGATCATCAAGTCCACGCCACGTCGTGATTGTCGTTGTCCTTTTCCAAGAATTTGCCTTTGAAATCGCCCATGCAAATCTTGCGTTGTTCCGGACATCTTCACGCATCCACACGGATGATCCCGCAACAGGGGTCCAGACGCCTTCCCCGATGCTCAACTTTAGTCACTGCAACACCACATTGGTTCCACATGATTTTCAGCATTCCTCATGTGTGCCCGGTAAGATTAGACGCCTTCTCCTGCCGACAATCCCGTCAGCCATCACTCTCGTGAGAGGTCCGTGACTACAATTCATGGTTGCCTGACATCTCTACAAAGTGTAAGTGATACCATCCTTCTCATCAGGTTCTACCTCATGAAGTTCCGTGACATTGTCTTAGCTCATCAAGGGCTCCTGGCGGTGGTCATTTCATGGTGACACCACCACGCAAAATCCTTCTCACTGGCATGGCTGGCCCACGCCTTCAAAGATGCTCACGCCCATCACCAAGACGCGGTGACGCCACAGACGCCCCACGCCCGTACTTTTCCTTGACGCCGCATGCCACGCCCACTTTCAAAGAAATGGGAAGGGACTTTAGGGACCCAGGATCTCCGCGAGAGGCACACTCGCGTCTGACATATCTGCTCTCACCGACCACGCCACCCAAATGGGCTAAGCTTGTGCCCTTCAGACAACATCGGCCGCAAGCACAAATTTCTAGTCCTCTATCAACAAATTATCACGCGATTCTACCGCCTTAATTGAGTCGTTGACCGTGGTGTTCATTTCATCAATCATACTATCAAGGGAGTCGACACGGATTATCTCCTCGATACATCACTGGGCTAAGAGCACACCTTACTATCCTCAAGGCAATGGTTGGGCCGAAAGCACCAACAAAAACTCCTCGTCACCATTCTCAAAAATTTAGACGCTCCCGCATGTATTTGGCGCATAAAACTTCCTAACGTTTTTGGGCCGCAACACGGTTTCTGGGCAGATTGCTACGGGTCACACCTTTAAAATTGGTTTGTCGTGAAGCTCATGCCATTTGATACATCCTCCAACACTCCGCTTAACTGCCACCGCCTATAATCCACCAAACGCTTCTCAAAGAACGTCTATCAATTAATAATGGATGAACTTTGGCGGATGCTTATATTCGTGTTCTCTGGCGGACAATAGCTTGCAAAATCTTTACATGACAACGCTTGAAGACAAAAAAAACATTCAAAGAAGACGGTTCTTCTTTATGATTCCGTGCACAAAAATTTTCCCGTAAACTTGGGTGCTCGCTGTTTGGCCCTTATCAAATTGTTCAAGTGGTTCGACCAAGCGCTTTTCCAACTAGGCCGAAAGTTAGATGGCACTCCATTACCTACATTGGTTAATGGTTTTCGCCAAAGCATTTCAGCATCATACGTAAAGTGAACCAAATAGCCACTGCAGAGGCCTGCTAAAGCACACACCATACGTAAAAGTGACCAGGAAAGGAGATTATATTATAGTGAGATTTTTACAAATGTGGGCGCAGAGCCCAGCTATTTCCGGGCCATGGGCACCGCCCCTATATACAAAAACGTGGCTCAGAGCCCCACCATCAAGTCCTAAGAGGAAACTTCACTCCCAAGTTCGTGAGCAAGAAAGATGCGAGATGGTAGAGGTTCTCGCCTGATCCCAAGGTGCGTAACCACCTCCATCCCGCTGGTCTTCGGGTCGGATAACCAGCCATCCCGCAAGACACCAAATTGCTCCATGGAATGCCACTTGCCAGGCAGCGCCCAGATCCGTGCATAATTCATCTTTACAAGTGATCCACTCGACAGCTAAGGCATTGTGCACCTTCGCTTCGCCGCAGCACCTACACCGAGCGCCATCGGATGCCTTCGCTTTCCTGCCTGCCTTATATAGCCAACGAGGAACTCCTTGTCGACGGGACCAATCACACAAATCGCCAACGTGGTTTGCAATGCAAGGTCGTTTAAAAGGAGAATCTGCTTCTCCGCCGTGACATCTAGCCATGGTACTCTCTCGACATTCCTTTTAATGATATCCACTGAAGTTAAGATTGAATGCCATCTTCTTCTTCCATCATTTAACATTAATGGGTGTCTCTTTGCCATCCCGTCCCATCCCGATCTTTCTTTCACGCCTCATCCTCACCGCTCATTGCTTCTCCCTTACGCTAGACTTAGCCAAATCTTTTTGCCTTTCAATACCCTTCTTCGCATCTTTGACACCGCACCATCAACGTCCTATGGTCGCACTTTTCATACCTTTCGCTTCCGCCTGTGCGCCCCTAAACAAACCTTTTCGCCTCTCGCGCTTTCGCCCTCCGCGGCTCAATCTCGGCTTTCCGCCTTTGCATCCTCTTCGCCCGCACATCATTCCCATGGTCGCCCCAAGATTTTCTACACTACAAGCTACCGCCCAAGGATCCCGGGCCTTTGCATCTGCCTCCTCTTGACGCCTACTTCCGTGAAGCCTTGTTGCCTAAATAAAGAAGTCAACGACACCAGCCTTTTACGCACTCCTCTCAATGGAACTTCCGGCCCAACTCGACCATTGCGCTAGCTTCATCGCCATTATCGCGAACGCCCGCATAAGTTACACCATCGCGGGTTTATGGCACCACTATTTCGCTTGACTCAACATTTGATTGAGGTATTTCATATTCCTTGCACACCCTTTGTGTATCATGGTCTGCTATATGTGATATCGGCGTCACGTAGTTTGGTGCACCCGCTATCATGCCAATGTCCATCGCCCCGACCACATCGTACAAGCCTCACAAAACTCACACTCTCTGTATGGAAATTCTCGGTATTCTATCAAGAACACCCATATCAATGTTTTCATAACTCGGTCTCTCATCACACATTCCAAAACAATCACATAGATTGGCCCCAAATGATGTTCTATCGCTCTCTCCAAGAAATGGACCGCCTTTCTCGGTACCACTTCCATTTCTCAAGTTTCGTGAGGCCAGCCGCTTCCTCATCCGCTACTACTTCCCTCTCCCCACACCACCAAATTCTCACATTCCACCTGGCCCTTCCCATCACTCACCAAGTTGGTACCATCACTGCCTTCCACCGGGTCATGTCCACAACACACCCATACAACGCCTCCTCCTCCCATACACCATCCACTTCACACCATTTTTCCCAAATATCCCAAACTGTGCACAAGAAGCTCCACCACCACAACACCTCGCTGGCTATTGTATCAAGATCGCCAGGAGGCTCGTCAGCCGGCTCTCGTTGCAAGAACCAAGAAGCTCTTATGAGCTGGCCCAACGGCACTAGAGCCTCGATGCGGCCCACCAGATCTCAAGCCGCAATCGCCTGCTGCACTGAGGCCAACCAAGACAAGCATGAAGCTCTCTCATTGCTGTGCTCATGCATCTCAAAAGTACATGTTTCAGCGTCACCAACCCGCAGATCAACAGCTCTGCCCAATGGGAATTCACTCTTTATCGAGCACAACAAGTCCAAAGCCGCCTCCCGAGTACTCAAAGACGGTGACATTGGTTAAACTTAATGCCTTGTACTCCTAATCGTGTGAGAATTTCCAGACCAAGTTCAAAAATCTATGCACTTCGGGATGCTCAAGTCGCCTTGACGGTTTTCATTTGCATCGCCACCACCTCTCTTCAAGATCACCATGCAGGTGCGTAAAACAAGACATCGGATGACGCGATTGCCTCAATACCCGAAATCTTCCTCCTGTGTCCATCCTTCAAAATCGGTCCGCGGATCACGTCAGTGACAATCGCATCCGTGATCTCGAACAACAAACCGCAGGTTATTCAATCACGAAGAGCTCAAGCAAAACCTGACGCCCATACTGCAATTCTTCACGGCCTGACTCCCGCCTCTCTCCCGCCATTGGGCGATTATGTGGTTGCTCGACGCCACCTCTTCCTTTCTCGGCGGGTATGCTACCGGCGGCCCCCTGCATAATCCCCCCGAGCGCGTGCATTTTCTCTTGACGGCCGTAACTCCATTGAAGACAGCAAGCAGTCAGGTCTTGTCGCCTTTGATCTCATACACCTGTGTGTCAACCAGATTTATCATATCTGGTGGTTCAGCCCATGGCTTACATATTTGGCGATTTCTATCCGGGTGATACATGGTGAAAAATCTCTTTGGAATGGGCCACGCTTTTCTGTAGGTGACCCCACCGTGCAATGGGTGCTTCTGTATAATAATCCATATCTGCGATCCCGCCGACCCAAATCCTTCATCGAGTATACCGAAGCTACAATCATTTATCTCTCCTCGCAAGCAGTTTTAAACAAATCAAGAAGTATCTAGGAGATCCTGAGATCTTCCTATGCACAAATCTATATGCAGCACCTATCGGTTACAATCAGTTATGCTTCCATGGATAGCAAGATTTGTCCCCACGGAGGGATAGCCTCCTGTCACCCCGCCTGCCTTCTTGGGATCACAGGCTGCAAAAAAATTCTGATCCAGATTCTACCAATCTGTGGAGACCGCTGAACCGCCCACGGGCATGGTTCCTTCTCCTATGCCTCGGGCGACTCTCCACGCCTGTGTTCCCCGACTGATTACGCCTTTTGGACCAAGGTCATGGATGGTCATGCAGATGGACACCACTGTATCTCGACTTGACTCCCATGGATCCACGCTTTGACCACATTGGGAAGAAGGTGCCACTCCTCGACAACACCACCAATTGGATCTACATTGCTAATGAGCGTGAGTTACAAATACCGCGATGCGCCTTCCTATGGTCTCAATAACTTTGCAAAATGCTCTACTCCCACCTGGACCTTCCGCCTTCCATCTTCAAGGTGATTTCAGCCGCTTCTCAAATGTATTTTGCCGAGCTCCTTAAATCGGGCAGCCAGTTCCCATTTTTCACCTAATCCAAATGCTGCCGCGTTTTGGCCTCGTGACTGCCTCCTCATGTAATGTCAAGACATTTCTTCCGACTTCACGCTCGCCTTTGAAGACATGGTATCGCCCGCTTTCTTATTGATGCTGATCTCGCCTTCTTGGACAAACACACCTCAAGCTCTTCAATCACGCCTAAGATCTCATCGCCCAAGACTACATGTGGTGCTCCGTCTCACTCCTGAGAGGATCACTTTCGTGATGATGGCTCGCCCGAAACGCTCTTTTCACCGAGGTCACAGGGAGGTCCTCAGGCTCTCCTGCATAGACTATTCATGCATACGATGTACTGTGTCAAGCTCATGATCTCGCCAACCACGTCGACATCCAAGGCTCCACAGAAGACCAAGCGCGACCACGCAAATAAAGCCCTCCTACTGTTAATAAGAGGCGCTGGCCGTATAAGTGATTTCACCACACCGCCAAGGCTGTGATTCTAGGCACTTCCAAGAGGCACCAACATTCTCGCAGGAATCGTGCCTCCTTCGTGAGTCGGCACCGAGACTTTGTGTTTTATTACCAAGGCCATTGTACTATATATAAGGAGTAGAGTTAGTACATAAGTTTTTAGATGAGTTTGAGTCTTGTTTCCGCTTTCTTCTATTACAGAGCTCTGTATTTTCATCATTGATATCAAGGAAGTTTATCATCTTCTCTCATTTGTCTGGTTTTCTTTTCTCTTTTCAAAGAACTCACAGGACATAGTCCCCTGGACTCCCCGCTAGATCCACTTGCCTCAAGGTAGGGTCGCCTGTGAGTTCTCGAACCCGCACCCCAAACAAGCAAGCTCTCATATTTTATGGCATATGGTTATCTCCATTGTATCTATGTGCTACCCTTCGTGGTAGTTCGATGTATTGTTGTGATCGATAATGGTTATGAATATTGGTTTTAAGTATGACAGTGGCTTGTTAAAACTAGTTATGTTTTTTGAGATTATTTATGACTTATGACATGGTCTAAAGCTAGTTTAATTTTTCCCAAATATTACTCAATGTACATTGAATTGATTTGAATTGAATTAACAGATTTTATTGTTATTATGTTAATCCTGAGGGTCCAATGACCATACAATGTAAGGTGTGAACAAAGCTTCAAGGTCAACAATGGTAATAAAACCACATCGTCCTGGTGTACATCTTGGTGTCTAGTTCACTATTCTGGAATACATCTTGGCTCCCTTCTTGGTGTTCGCAGCGGTGGCAAGGCCACATTGTCCTGGTGCCCAAACTAGGTGCCCAAAATAGGCTACGGCGGGCGTGAGCCGCACATTCCGTACCGAATATCGGTGTCCAAGACCTACCGAGCCTCGTCATTCCGGAATTTTGAACTGTGTCAAATATGGGTGATGGGAAACCCTTGATGACTTGAGATGGTGATGTCATCAATTTGGTGATGTGGCATGATGATGGATGTCTTTTAGTGGCAAATAAAGTTTATCGATCCTCAGATCCATATTAAATGTCTGGTCTTGCAAGCAGAAACCCACTCTGCCTGCACATTAGTGATTCAATTATTATCAAGTTTAAAAAAACTTCACTCAAGGGTTTTTGAGGACATACTATAGCATTTGATTGGCATAATGGTATGTGAAGGCAAGGAAAGTTTCTCTACTCGCCTCCATCTCGTTTCCATGCAACTCAAGCTCATCATGATATGAGAGGCACGCTCACCAGCCATATTACGTAGTAGCTTTTTGCTAAGTTTCCTTTCTTAGCAATTTCATGATGCTCCTAAACACTCTCTATGCCACTCTTTCATCTTCTAGATTTTTTGTAATTTGTCCTAGCATCCTCATCAAAAGACATATGCACAATCCAATGTGAGATGGAGGCTTGAATAATGTAATGTATGGAGATGGGGTTGAGCGTATGGAGTAGCATCCACAAAAAGTAGTAGCATTAGTGCACGGGACGGTGGTAGAAGGCTGCATGGAGGAAATAATGCAATAGAGCAAGTCGGTGAACTAAATCGCGTTGAGGGTCATTGACAATTGCAAAGGAAACTTGAGAAAGATAGGCCAATTTTACAACTACATAGTCGTGGAAGACGTATCGTATAGAAAGAGGGATACAAATTTTAGTTCATCGGTGTTGAATGGGCCAAATGAGTACCAAGCCATTAGCAATGCCGGTAAGAAACTCCACACCAAAAGATCAGAAGAAAAAACAAATACGGCATCTTGCGCATGAGCGTACTATAGGAGAAAATCCGGTGATAAGGATGACACAGAATACAATCATCATATTAGATCCACTACATCACTTTCTCCCCGGATATAGGGTCCGCATAAATGTAACGTACGGGCGACAGCTTTCATAGATAGGGCTGGCAGGCGATTGTCTCTCATGGAAGATCAATGGGGCGCTATAGGGCGATGTTCGAAGCTTACTAGCTTTGACCTTATCAAAGACGCTACAAATCCTTGTACTTATCAGAAGAACAAAAAGCGTACATCATCAACCGCATTAGTAGAAGGGTGAACTTGGATTGCAAATGCTGAACTCGATTTTGCCTACCAGATCCGATAAACTTGTGAAGATCTTCTAGATACTGGAGCTTCAGCGTGAAGAAGCCTTCAAGGTATAAGGAGTGTGGAACAATCAGAATAGAACTAGGAGCAGGAACCGGCGCAAGAACTGGAGCAGACAAGAGCATGAACTGAGTAGAGACAAGAGCCGAATCTGTATGATAAGAAGAGGCAGTAAGAATTCAACTGTGGAGCCCACAACATCGCACAGACTAAGTAGGCCAAGCAGCAGAGGCCCGAATCAGATGAACTGAACTAGAGCTTAGCACTATAAACCGAAAAGACCTAGTACGCCAATCAATGTTGTATAGTTTTGCGCCGTGAAAGGCATCTAAGACTATTGGCGATGTGGCCTAGCAATGAGATACTAAAATGAAACGATGCAAGAAGCTTCCTCAATAAGACTCAAGAGGCGTATATCTCTATGAGTGCGCTCAAGAGATCTCTCACCATCAATCACACCAACAGAGCAGGATGCCCACCGCTTTTAGAGGATTGTGTGCTTAATAGCAACACACTAGTCCATAAAGCAAGCATTTTCACCACAACTGTTGCGCCAACTCTATCCTCCCAACCTCCGACCCATTGAAATAGAGATAACTCATCGACCTTGTTTGAGTGGAATACAACCTTTGTCACATGTAGAAGGAGTTAAGACACGTAGCCCTAGAGAGACTCAAATACTCTCGAGGACCTCGAACGATTTGATCGCTTTCCGGCATTGCTTCTCGATGCAGATAAGGGCCCTTGAACCACACTATCAATTTGCATGCACGCCAATTGATTCAAAGGATGTGGGTAGCAAAACTGCTGTAATTAAGTCAGATAAGGTTTTTTAAAGGTGCCTTTTTGCTTGGCTTTTACCTTAGTATCACATGTTCAACTCGTAGGGTTGGGCTTTTTGTCAAGTATCTCACATTTCCTTTTGTCATATTAGGACTGCCTTTGCACTGTGTTTTGTGGTGTTATCTTCCCGCTCCCCACCGCCCGGGCGCTTATTGCACGACTACTTCTTGATGTTTTTAAAAAGAGGGAACCTATGAGTCTCAGCTTCTTCAAAAAGATTGACTTTGCATCTCCCCGAGTCAAAAGAACGTGGTTCGAAGAGTAGATACCAAGAAATGCATGATATCTTGTTGAATTTCATGAGAGACAAGAAGAGGTGAAATTGAGAGAGTTCCCCGATACACTGTTAAGCTTACAAATTTTCAAATAGGAGGAGCAAGCTCAATATAAATTTTTCACTTTGTGATCTCCCATGGACTTCGAGCACATAGATGGAGACTGGAAGGTAAATTAAGAACTAAAATTTAGCCTTCGAAATCGAAGCTTAACCAACGAATCTTATAAGTCCAACCTACGGGCGTGTAGTTAATAACGGCCATAATCGATGATAATTAGATCAAGAGACCAAATGCTTCCACCGATTCGCTTCTATACTCTAGCAAAGGGTGGAAATTCCAATAATTCAACCAATGTCCCCGTAAGTCCAAAGGGCCAGGGGTTGGTTTTTACAACAAGAAGGAATGATAGACTTATAGATGGCTCCGGAAGTTGAGTCATTAACAGCCAATAAGTCCATTAGACAAACTATGGTTGCCGGGCTAATACCAAAGAAAATGGAAATTGAAAGGGAATCATGAAACAAAAAGACAAGGAAGATAAATTTTACACTCTACATCATAGGAAAAAGTACTGTATCAATTCTGCACTAAATGACCCATAAATCCAATTGGCCAGGTTGGTCTATAGCAACAGCAGATAAGTATTCAATGATGGCTTAGTAGCGACATACCCGAACAAGTCACTGTGCCAATAAGTCCATCAGGCAAATATGGTCATACCAATCTCAAGGGAAAAGAAAATAATGGGAATGAAGATATGAGGGACAAATTTTACAATTTACACCCAAGAAAGAAAGGAACCAGAGGGTGCAATTTACTCGAGAACATCCTCGCCTAAACTTTGAGGAGTCGTGGGAAAAGAAAATCGTACACAATGAAGGTTACCGAATTGGAATATGAGAGGCATTAAAGGACCTCAAGAGGAAAAGAGCTCTACTAGCATTAAAAGAGATGAATATATAATTCGCTTATAAGAGCATAGGCTACCAGCCTTTGAGTTCTGGGTAACTACAATGGATTATGCCAAATGGTGATTCTTGCTGGTCTCAAAGAGATGGCACTCAAAGGTGAATTTAGCGGTATGTATGTATATATGTTGCAAATACCGCTATCCAGAGGTAGGTGGATCAGAGTACTTTGCGAAGGGAAGAGATACCACAACAATAAATGTATACCGAGAGACCCTCAACAGAGAGAAGAGAGCAATGGAACCAAATCAATACTGGTTCATAGGTCATCAAATTAGAAATTAATACAAGGGACTTCAACAACACACCCCACTGGATCGTAAGCTTGGAAAGCATGGATGTCCAAATAGGTTGTGCTTAGACAGTTAATGGCCAACTTTGTATATTTTCCCCTTCCTCCATATATAAATTTTGGTGTAATAAAAGGAAAGGAGACCAACGGATATACCGCTTTATTGGATGTGATTTACCTTTGGAATGCAGACCGATGAATGGGAATAACTTGGTCACATTTTATGATATTGGAAATTCTATCTCGTATCATTTCCCCAATTTCGGGAGATATGGCATAGCCAAAAAAGGAGGGACCATTATTCCATTCAAATTCAACAGCTGTGTGAATGCTACCAAATGTAAGCTTCTATGAGTCCTTCTCGCACCCTACAACTAATTCCCCTAAATTCCTTCATCGAATCCATGAACCATTTGTTCGTGACTATTAAGCAGCATGCTGATTAAGGAATGGGGAGAGAATGGAACATTAAGAAAAGAAGAGAAACAGAAGTTTATGAAGTAATGAGAGAAATAAGAAAGAATCTTTCCAGGATAAAGATAACATAACATAAGGTGAAAAGAATTTGAATCGAAGCTAAAGTCAAAAGTATTGAGGAAGTCGAGGCAAAAGTCTAGCAGTTGAAAACTAGATGCAAATATATCATCGAGATGTGATGATGCGTGTTCAACCTTTTCTTGGATTGCTAAAGTAGAATCCCAACACGGGATCATTCAGGTTAAAGGGAATGATGGTAAGATCTTGACACTAACCAGAAACGGACTTTTTAATGAGTATGAAACTTTTTAAAATTTATAAGGTCAATGAGGAGGAACAGGAAAATTCTTTGCGTAAAATCCCCAAAGGTGCTCGTGTTGAAGAGGAGGAAGCCATTCCCGTAATAGTAAGGAGATTGAGACTTCAATCTATGGCACGTGAAAGTCCGTAGTCCAGATGGACTTCAAATTTCAATTTTACATGGAATTCCTTCGGGAGTTAATGAAAGAGGACCCCACCTTATTCATCCAAGGAGCATGCAGAGCTGGCACTGCGACCCATAATGCAGACACATTCCCTCATACCCAAGGTCGAAAATCCTGCAAACTTTGGTGATCAGAGACCAATCTCTCACCACTACTTATATGTCAAGACCAAGATTCTATTAATAGATTAAAATGAGTCTAATCAGTAATTCGTCCTCGCCAGGCCACCTCTTCCTCCCTCGTGAGGAACATTCCGGATAATTACATTGGTGCAAATCAAGTATTTCACCGAATAATATCAGCGAGATGCATGCCTTGTCGGATTTCAAGAGGGCATATGACAATCACTAAGGGCTCTTAGAAAAGGCAATGGCTCACTTAGCTATCAGAAGTGTATATCAAAAGTTTTTGATTCAACATGATGGCCTCATCTCGCAATCATAATTAATGGCACTCCATGATCACTCCCTGCGGCAGAAGAGGTGTGAGGCAAGGTTGCCCTAGCTCCATACCTCCTTCCCTAATTGTAGCAAGTAGGCGGTTACCAAACTGGTAACCTGCTGCAAGAGAAGGAGATATCAATTGTCCTGTCGCTGTAGTGAAGGTAATTTCCGATGCAAGATAGTTGATGATACCTTTGTTTTTAAAACAGGAAGATAATATTTTCAAACTTTCTTACTCAGGATGGAGATCAGCTACATATCCGTGTCATGCTAAACAGAACAAATGTGCACTATCCTAGACACATAGGAAACCCGAAATACAAGGCACTTCAGATTCTCACAGGGAAATGCACCAATTCTTTGGAATCCCAATTAGCTTTGCACCTCTCTCTCCGAGGTTTATGGGACCCAATCATTACCAGATAAAAGGGAAATTAGGTATGTATTCTATCTCTTCTTTAGTCGGCAGAGTAAATTGCTAATGCAAGGATCAAGAGTAATACATGTTTATTTCTCGTCTGTAATAGTGGGGATAAGGCATCCCACAAAGAGCTGAGGCGTATATCAGCAGTCTATATGCAAGGAGTTCGCTAGTAGTTCGGGAGACCACCAACCCAGGGAAAAGGGAGGTCCTTGATGTAAGGATTTATTCATCTGTGCCTGCACTTTCCTCGCTAAGATGGTGTGGAGAGTTATTCATAACCTCCCCATCCCTTGCAATGAAATTAATCGATATTGATAATAAGAGTCAGCATGGGCGAGGGCAACACAATAAGGCACATGAAACTCCTGATTCGCCTTTTTTCAATTTAGAATCTTACGTCCAAATACATCTAATGTGCTAAAAAGAATGTTTGAGGCATGGAATCAAAGACTATGTTACAGCTCCAACTTTGATGCCAAAAGCAAGGACATTCATTTTTTTCTGCACCTGTGGGTGGTAAGGTAATAATGATCATTTATTCACATCCAGAAATATATGCAATGGCATAATGCAGTAACCGTGAAAATTAAGATTTGAGATGGAGAAACATCATGAAAAAAATGGAGGAGATTGTACGGTAACTAAAGGTCTTAGATGTGACAGGGAAGATATATAACTTACATGGATAAGGTTAAGCAAGTATGAAGAATTGTGTGATAGTTCAAATTCATTGGTATCTAAGAGAGAAAAAGATCTATTCACAATGAGATTTATAAGAACTCAGAACCGTAAACCAATCCAAAGCAACCCAACTCGAATTGACGAAAAGGCTATACCGTTGGTGCCTGTGGCTTGGAAGAATTATACAAAGAAATAAAAATCAAAACCTTTTGGTTACTAATCTACATCGTGAGTTCAACCTTGATAGTTCTATCCTCGAAACCATTAGGGATGGAAATCAAACCTCTTAACCACCTCTTATGCCCAGAATTCCTCAAGAATTTTGGAGTCACGCATAAGTTAATAAAGTGGCCGGTGACTCCATGTTTGATGGAATTTCTGAACACCCAAGTAATAGGCTACCAATACAACAGCATCCTTGAGCCGTAACTGGAAGGCTGTGAATAGAGCTATATTGAAAATAAAACTTAAACTGGGATTGGATTAAATGTGCCTTCATTATCATTGATAATTTCAGAATTGCACACAGTAGTAGCAAGAAAGTTAGACGAGTGAACACCATCGCGCTTTCAAGGACTATATGATTTTTTGTTCTAGTTAACGCTGTCTTGCACAGTGCAATGAGGAGACTCAATAGAGTTGGAGCAGAAAGGAGATGGAGGGTACATAATTCAGACAGATGAATACCAAGTCTTAAGTAGATTGAGAAGAAGATTTGTCTATCCAAAGCTTAAAGTAGAAATGATTCATGCATCGCATGAAAAGTTCTAAAAGCGTCTGGCGCATGGAGGCAACAAAATGAGGCGATTTTATGAATTTGTTGACAAAATGGCAACAAAAGGACGCCTATGGCCGGGTATCATCGACTTCACCAATTATCCAGCTAATAAACTCGATCTGGGTTGTTTTAAATATCTTTGCAGGGCAACAGGCAACACCCATAAAGCCGCGGTGATTTTATCGAAGCCTGCCAAAGAACTTTAGGTTGTTTTTAAACCTCTAACATGAGGGTCCGAGACTAAGTCGCCTCGACATCTACACATGTCACAGAAGCTTGCATGAACTCTATGCTATCCATATTAAACATACCCCATGGTATGCCATATGATGTAATCCTTATTATAAATACTAAGTCCCACTCGCTTCAAAAAAAAAAAAAACTTTATTAAACTCTTATATAACCATCCACCGCCTGCCTTTCCGATATTCTTGCACGCTCAAAATGTAGCCTCATAAAACTCCGTGTAGATGCCCCCGATCTAGACTCAGAGAATTGACAAGGGTTCTACCGAGATGAAAGTATTGGCGGTTAATATGACTACTCTCTCAAGGTTTGGCACCATGATGACGAGCTTGTTTGGATTTGGCCCTCATGATACGTGAGTTGGAATTGTCTGAACTCTTCTAATCTTGAAGATCTTGATGCTACATCGATGCTTGAGCAAAACTATGCTTGTATGTCCGTGACGTTCGTGGTTATATAGGTCTCTCGTCGGTGATTCTTGGAAGTTCTTTTGTTTCATATTTAGATGAATTCATCGTTATAAGCATCAATGATGATAGATAGAGTTCGCCTAAGCGGAGACCTTGATCAATGTCGATAGTAGGTAGATATCATCCTAAAAATGTACTTCTCCTCTGATACACTCAAGTAAGAGATGATTCCAACTGGGGAATTGTCGCCTTCTTGGGAGGTCCTTCATGATCTCGATGTACTTCCAACCGCTGAAGCCCGGGTTCATCAAGCTTCTGGGCTTCCTCCCGAAATCCCTTCCTCTCTCGAGCACTTTGGCTGATGGCCCTAGAAGGTTGACTTGGTGTCCACAGCTGAATATTGTACGTCTGTGGAATATACGCCAAATACGATATTCCTCGATCCGCTACCATACAAGCTCATCTTTCATAGCCTTGTATACCATAGATTGTGGCATTAGGGGGCATGGCCAAGTTATCTCAACTTAGCCAACCATGGTTACCATTATCCACGGGCTCAACTCATTGGGGCACCCGCCTCACATGTGATTCGGGTTCCCGACTGGTGCCACGTGTGGCATCCCAGGTGGGACTAACTTATATAGGCTGAAACCCTAACCCAGGGCCTCTTCCAAAATTCTAGCACCCAGAGACTCTACTGCTCAAAACCCGCTTCAACATCGCTTGTTGTGGGTACAGGCTGCGCAGCAGCCCCAGGCAGACTTGTTCTGAGTAGGAGCAGATCTCGTGAGCCTAAGACCATGGAGGCACACTCTGACCGAGGGAGAGCTTCAGGAGTGTGCATAGGATAGTAGTTGTGATAGCTTATCCGAATACACCTTTATATGCTAGTATCTTGTATCCAGAGTAACATCCATGATTCAATATCCTTGGTCCCGAATCAATGAACTCAGCTTATTAGTTGATTGTAAGGATTAGGTTAAGATGTTCTTCATGATCATTCTAGGATATGATGATTGCGATGTTGGTTGATCATGTTTGCTCCTCTTGCATTGGGAAGGGGGGTAGAGACCCAGGGCCATATGTAGCATGCCCTAGAGTGCATCCTGTCCCTTAATATTAGATGCGGCCCGCACAGGAGTCACTGTGCTATCGAGGCTATGATATGACTCAGCACCACATAACCCAAGCAGAGGGAATGTGGAGGGAGTGATCCCCGCCGAGTGGGGGGCTTCGGGATCCCACAAAGGGCTAGGCTTATGGCCTGGCCACTTCAGGTGGGCCGAGCAATCCACACCTCCCCGGGGCAATGGTGTCGCCGCCTCCCCTAGAGCCAAGTGCTGGCTTGGCCTCGCTGGGGTTGTCGGATACGAATCGGTGTCGCCACGACCAGCCGCCTACCAACCTCTAGACCCCTGGAAGGGAGATGCAACCTTCCCGCCTACCTGGACTGTGTGGAGATGCAACTGAGTAGTCCCGATGGGTGATGCCATGGGGATCATGATCCTAAGGCCAGAGTCATGCCAGAAAGCCCCGATTTAGCCCATCCGCAGCGGCATGCTGTGAGGGGCTGGATGGAGTGGTCAACCCTCAGCCATTGTTCGGCGGCCATCCTCGCCGTTGTTATGACTCGGGTTCGCTTTATCTTGAGACCTATCCACTACCACCTCTTAAGGAGTCGCAGCCATGGGGTAGGAGTCATGTTTTATGGTTTATGATTATCTTCTTTGCCTATGTGATATGTGATGGACTACCTTCGAGGTAGTATGTTGTATTGTTATTGCTAGTTCTCGACGTTGTTTACAAGCCTACCGGGTGATAGGAGCCCATAGGGGAAGGGCGTTAAGACACCTTTCAGAAACTTTTCTCCGCATCGCCAGCCGGAGTTCCATAAAGGCGGGATAGACGGGAGGGCCCGCGCGTTGAGCCGACGGGATTTCTCGGCCGAAAGGTACTACCAAGCGCCAGATGTCTAGCAGGAGTTGCTAACAGGTCAGAGCAATGTTCTTTGGTTGACCAAGAGCTAGCACCATATCCTAATAGACGAACGCCCAGCTGGCGGAAAATGAATGAGAATTCCACTTGAACCGCTAAATATGGGAGAATTTTTTTCCTACTTTGAAAGGTGGCCTCGCTAATTAGACTCTATGGATAGTCTAAGTAGAAATAATATAGTCAAAAGAACCTTTCTGAAAATTGAGCTCAAGTTGTCTATGAACTGCACCTTTCTGCTTTTAAAAATTGAGCGAAATCACCTGTGTGTGTGTGGGAAGAAAGCTTGAAAGAAAATGGCGGAAATGACCTACTACTTGGCCCAAAAAAGGAATTAGGAAATTTTGAAAATAGTTATGACTAGGGCACCTTAATTATTAAATCCTACAGTTATAATAAATTTACTCTAAGAAAAGTAGCTTAATAAACCTATAAAAGCCGCCTCTACTCCTTAGAAGTTCCCAAATAGTAGCTTGAACCTTTCCTTTAACCTTGTAGGCTTAATTTCCAGGAAGCCAACCGGTCGCCTATGGTGCGCCCACCCAATCTAATAAATTTCATTTATAGATCGACCCAAAGGAGCCGCTGAAGATAGCAAGATCATCAAGAGGCCACCATCGTGAAGCTAAGCTGTTAGGAGGACCAAACAAGTAGCTAGAAGGTTGGAGACCCGCCTTGCACGGGAATCGCCAGAAGCACCTTGGCCTGGGCGGCGACAAGCAACCAGAGGCCTCATGACCCGTGCCGCACGACGAACTTGGCCAATTTCAAGCTCTTCTGGACGAATCGCCCCACCCAGAGAGAGCAACCCCTAAGAACAGAGCAACTCCCTGAATGTGAAGAGCAGAAGGAACAAGTGAGAGCAACCGGCAGGAGTGAACACCCAACACCTCAAGAAGAGTACCCGAAAGCAACAAGAAGAAGAGCAACCCCAAATGCACAAGAATATAAGGGACAGCAATCAATGCGGAAGAGGAGGAAGAGACTAAACAAGGAGAGGTCACAACTAGACGAACTGGAGGAGGAAGGACTGAGGCACCTAATAACAAGAGGAGGAGGACGCAAGAAGAAGAGGAGGAGGAGGCCAAGAATCGTGACGCAGCCACGCCAAGAACTATCCAATGTACCAAGAGGAAGATCAAGAATACTTTGTTTGGGCAAGATATGGAGAAGAAATATAAAAAGAATTATCTCCGCCAATGGATTCAACAAGGTAGTCACCAGGCCGAAAAGCTAGCCTCCCACCACTCCGACCTCGCCGATTCCCTCAAGAAGGTCCGCCATAAATAAATCCTTAAAGACAGTGAGGAGCTGCCTGTAATATTCGGCTACTGTACACAAGAATTCAAATGATGATCCGTAAACTCTTTTCGAGTGCCTACATCAAAGGTCTATTGAGGAGTTCAAGATGTTACCATCAACCACATCAACGATGTATGATCCGCTGTGAAGGGCCAAAGCCGAGGAGGCTTGATCACCATCTATGCCAAGAGACACATTGTGCTCAAGAGCATGAACCAGCGCGGAGGACAAGATAAATTGAGAACTGAATAAGATTTTTGAACTTGTATATATTATATATATAGCCCTAGCACAGTATATATATGAGCCAAATCAACAATTGTTCTATGCTGACGCGACCTTGGCTTGGGAAAAAAAAAAAAAAGTCAAAGTCAAAGTCAACTGGTTGCATCACAAAGGCCCCCGTCACAACGCAGCCCCACGGGGCCACACCCCACTGCTCACAAACACTACCAACAAACTGCAGCTTGCTTGTTTTTGAGGATTTGCACTCCTCCATGAGCACCACACAACCATGGCCAGATCAAGTCCGCCTCACCAAGAACCTTGTGAATGGAACCGAGGTACCCTAGTCTACAAAGTGGGCCCTCGGTTCATTTTCCCATCAACTGCCTCACCTCATTTTGTTCGCTTAATCCCAAAGTAGCCCATTTTTCATTGACTTACCACGGCACCATACCAAGTTGGCGATACATGGAGGGCCAATCACATCCGTGATTTCCTCGCCGAGCAAGACTTCATGTCTTTGATCATCTCTCTTTTGATTCCATGCCATTTTGACGAACTCCTATTACACCGACATCATTTGGCGAATATAACCAGAGCAACGATCTGTTAGATAGACATGATCCAAATGTTTTGTCTCTTACCATATAGGTAGTATAATTAAACCTTTTCTGAAAACCCAAATGAATATGTCTTAGAATGTATGATACACCAACACACAAACAGAAAACAAGTGTCACCATGTCTTTATCATAGATAACGGTCAGAAGTAATTTATTTAAGTAATCTAATCTAGTACACTACACACCCAATGAGCCTTTCTACTAATTTACAATTATATATATGTTGAAAGCGCGGGGCAAATTGAGGGAGTGGATAAAGGCATAAAATGAGGAGATATATAAGAAATTGTTCTGTGGTAGTATTAGTTACTGTGCTGAAAGTAGTAACAGGCCAGAGAACCTCACATGCATCCTCGAGTTTCTACAAAGGGAGCTACTCACAACATCATCAATCGGAAGCGTAGGCAACCTATGGAGGAAGCTTCCAGCAAATCATACAGATGGTGTGCTGTGGTAGTCTTAACACAAATAATAAAGAGGAGGCCAAAGGAAGAATACTGCTATCAAGATTAGACATAAGATCGCTAAGAGGGCTATGCAAATTAATGGGCATCATGGCACTTACAAAATTGCTCACATTAGGGAAGGGTATCTCCTAGTCAAGATACCCGGGCGCTTACATTGCCTCGAGAACACCCCACCACACTGTCGTCACACGACGCCCACCAACAAGTAGACTTCATCGACTTATGATATATCAAGATTCTAAAGAATGAGATCGACAAACCTCTGGCGGAAATGATCAGGCACTCTGTTTACAGTGGTATCAGATTGACCACAACACATGACTATGAGGTACTACAACAACAAGAATACAAAATCAAAGAATAAACTTCTCATCACTCCTGACACTGATGTCTGCACTCAACTTACTATCCTCAGATCAGAGAGATGGAGGTCAAACAATGCACTCATGAGGGACTAAATACCTTATAATTGACACTGACTACCAAGATTAGTCCTGCGAGCAGATGCACACAAACTCCTCCTGCTAAGAGAAGCAAAAGTACTCAACATTATTACCACTATAACAGCAGTGTCGCCGCCAAATGAAGAATCAAATCAATGTTCACACAAATATCAATTCAAGAGTTAGAAGAATCATCCTCGACCCAATAACCTTCGAAAGGTTTGTTAAACAAAGATCACCAGCTATATCACACCCTGTTTTGATGCAACATCAACCTTAGGTCGCTACCATCATCAGCAAGTCCAATAAGAGGGATCAGCACAAAGAGGAATAATACTGATGTTGACGATCGTGAGTCGTAATATGTCTGACAAAACAAAAGAAAATTAACACTGCAACAACCTAAGGATACTAGATTTTTCAATAAAATTATGACGCCATACCTGCACAATAATTACCAGCTTTGAGCAAAGCTAGAGGACCTATCGATAGTTGAGTCTCTTAGAATTATGGGCGATATATCCACATGATGGGATTGGGAATGGAATTTATGAGATTTGTTTTCAGAAAGAGGGTTCAGAAACTGAGCAAGCCTAAGGATTGGGAAGAAAGGTATGGAGGACAATAATTGTATACATTATCGGCAGATATCAATGATGGATGAACTCTGTTTTGATCACCTCTACAAGAAGGATTCAATAATAGGATAACCGTCAATTATGTATATGACGAGTACTCAAGAAGATATGGTTAACCGACCGAATGAAGGGGAAGCAATCTATCAAGTCCGGCCAACTTAGGATGGCACTCAACCCAAGAAGGTCAGAGGGCACACTACAGTTAGACCTAGAGAGGATTTAATCAAACAAGAATAATTATCTAATCATATAGTTTTTCATGTGTGCCTAAAAGTAATGTCATGCCGACTAACTTGTGGCCACAGATTTATGTAAGTAGTCTTTAACTTGTAATTTTGCACCTCCTAGATGACGGACATCTTTAAGAGCAAGACTCCAGTCTAAAATCTAGGGCCGAATTAAGCCAAGGCCAAGTAATTTGAAGGCGACCAACTTAACAAGAGTCAAGTTCGACATCAACCCAGAGCTACAGAAATAGAGCATCTATACCAACTTATGTAACATTAGCAATTATGACCTCACAATAAGCATGCACATGTTTCAAGCAAAGTAATAATTGATTATTATAAGCAAGAGATACTTATCCCAAAGACTAAAGGGCAAGTACCTTATAATTTAAGTTAAGTAATTCCAATCGTAAGTAACGATGTCAAGTAGCCAATTACTGGCATCATGAGGAATGAGGTCACATGTTGCCTAATTCCACCTAATAGTAAGAAGGAAGATGCTATCAAAAATTACCGCCGGCAATTTTGCTAATCAAGAAGTCCCATGATATATCTCCGTGAAATTGAGGAGCTTTTGCTCTATAGAGGAAGGAAAACGAAATCACTCTGGTAATCGGAGAGGCAGAGCCGACCAAAGGCTCTTTGAATCGCACTCCAGCCAGCAGAGCTCGCGGCTGCCAGAGTGGGGATCCTTCACAAGATGGAAGCCAGTGTATATCAACCATGGGCACCAACAAGCAATCTATATAAATGATTATTCCAAGAAGTGATTTCTACAAAATCGATTAAGCTCCTGCAATCAAAGAACAAGACAAGAAGATAATTATAAGACCTTCAAAACTTAGATGGCACTATCACTTCACAAAGGATGCTCTTGAGTCTATGGAATGCTCCACCAACTCGTATGTACTGAGGATATTCCCCAAGATTCTCGATGATTTCTTCATCAATTTTCTCAATACATCGTGATCTACAAAGAAATCAATGAAGAGCATGCACCGTGGAGATGTTAAGACGCCGCCACTCATTGGCAAGCTTTGAAGAAGAATTTGCAATGCCATCTCCACTTCCTCGGCAAGCTTAATTCCTAAGAAGAAGATAGAGGAAGCTATCTTTCCAACATGGAGTTCAAGCACATGATGGGCTAGGTCCTTACAAGAGTGCAAGAACGATTAAGAGAGAGAAACCGCATTTTGGGTAACCACTAAACAACCATACTCAAAGCATAAGGAGTAAGAAAATTTTCCAGACACGCATCATAGCCTCATTTCCTGGGCCACCTATCTACTTCTAAGATTAGTATTACTCACCACATGAAGAAGCGAGAATGATATATCCAAGAATGTCAAGAATGGTATACAAGGAACAACTTCGAATTTGTGAGTTGGAACTCATGTGCCAAACAGGCGGAAGTCTTCAACATGGGTTTTATAGTTGGCTTCCAAGGACAAATAAGAAGCTGAAGCCTTGATGGTTGTGGTATATAGTTTATCAAAGGCACGCTGAATATTAATTAGACACCACTGGACCAGCCATATTTTGAAATGATGGAAGGCACAGTCGATCATCACCAGTTAGAGATCCGGGTTCTTAGCGTGACGTTTTAGTAAGATTTCTTCAACACGAAATACATCAACTTGTTGATGAGTTTTGCTCATCATTTGGCAACACAAATCGGCACCATCAACAAATTAAGATACGAGAAACTATGATTGAACAAGTAATCCAAATGGCCGAGTACATCCACCGGTCAATTATGTACACATTGAAGGAGCCAGATGTCTCCCCCATGAGCCATAGTTGATCAATGCTTGACCCTAGTTATGTGGGCATAATTTAGCCCATGCGGAAGTTTCTCAACAACAACAAAGATATATGCGAGGCTTTTGGTAGAAGTGAGACATCTCTAATCAAAGACATCCAAGAGTCTATGAGATGAACCCTGTTGCTTGCCAGCATAGCCAGTGAAGCCAGACGGGCATCAGAAGAAGCTCGCCTGAGGTGGCCGGGTCCGGCTCACCTATCTTGGGAGAAGAGTGGGGCTCTCGTCATGTTGAACCCTGAACAATCAATCATGTGAGTTTATTGAAAAGGCAACGATCCTAACCCCGAGGGGAGGCTTTGACACCCAACCTTTGCTGAAATGACGGAGGATCGTTGAAATAGTGTCTGAATTCCTTCTTGATAAGTCATTCAAGAGGAACAGTGTCCCAATCACATCAGTCATGGGAGCACCGTCGGAAGACGCCGACATGGGTATTAAAGACTGGAGAAGCAATTGTATTATGAAGAGCGACGCGAGCCCGATTATTTGTTCCGACCACAAAAATGTTTAGTTAGCCTTAAGCCTCGGCGCATGCATTTGAAGAGGCATGCCAACTGACCAAGATGATACTTTGAGGCCTTCAGCCACGCACCAAGAGGCGATGACCATTAGGTCGGGCGAGGAATGAGGCATGGTATGGCGATGGGACATCGAACGGATGATCTCATGCCACGACGCGTGGCACACACCCCGGCCGTAGAGGCCCGCGACTGGCGTTGTTACGGGATCGAGACGCCCCAACAAACCCCGGCATGATGCATCATCATCCGGATCGTATACAGCACAAAGATGACTGAACATCCCAAGTCAAAAGGATCTTGCAAGGTAGAGACAAAACCTTTGTTTAGGTCACCATGGAGGGTGGTCCCCAAACCACAAATTATTGAATTAAACTAACGCCTCGCAAAAAAGAAGATAATTTCACGAGGAGCGTTGCTATTTATAAAGATAGGGGTATTACAATCAGATTATGAACCTAATAACCTTATAATAGTATTTTGAATTTATAAGAACATTCAAGGTTAAGGCTATAACTTCAAATTTTGACCTTTAACTACAAAACTTTATCGTTAAACTAAAACCAGCGTTGGTGACATGTTGTTGTTTTGCGGTGCATATAGGTTCATTACCTTAGCTAATGTCGAGGAGACAAGATTGTCCTGTTGGGAGAATGATTGGCCCAGGGAATATACGCCATAACACGTAGATATTCTCGATTCGTTACCATACGTCTACTTTCAGCCTTTGTACCATAGATTGTGGCATTAGGGACGGCTGCTACCTCATAACTTAGCCAAACTACAGGTTAATCATCCACGGCCTTAACCCATTGGGCACCACCACACAAAGATTCACCCATTGGCGCTAATGTGGCATCCCAGGGTGAACGAACGCTGGAATGAAACCAACTTAGCTCTTCTCTGCACTTAGATCGATTTCATCGTCAAAACCCTGCTTTAACATCGCTTGTTAGAGTATAGGTCATATTCTTTGTGTGTAACGAATTTTTATATTATCCTGTCACACCGTGGAGGCACACTGATCCGGGAGGGAGAGCCTGCATGCGGCGAGGATAGTAGTTGTGATAGCTTATCTCGTTCAGTCTGTGACATGCTAGTATCTTGCATCTAGAGTAGAGCCATCCTAGAACTGTGATTCAATATCTTGAACCCTAATCAATGAACCCCAACTATTAGTTAGATTGTATGATTAGGTTACATGTTCTTTTCTTGATGATCATTCTTAGGATATGAACATTGGTGTGTGATGTTGGTTGATCATGTTTGCTCCTCTTGTATTGGGAAGGGGGGGTAGAGACCTGAAATATGTGCAGCCCGTATAACTCATTCCCTGCTTAGATGCTATCAGCAGGAGCCCACCAAAGCATCGAGGCTATGAAGAACCGCACCACAACGAGGAATGTGGAGGGAGGATCCCCATGGGGCTTCAGATCCCACAGCTGGCTAGGCTGGCGGTCGGTCACTGCGGGCCGAGTACGGGTCCTAAAATCTCCTGCAATGGTGTCGCCGCTTCCTCGAGATCGCGCTAATACCTGCTTTGGGGTTATTAAGTTCTGACACGACCGTGGTGGACACACGATTCTCTAGCCGCCCACGGAACTCCTCTGACCCCGGAAGGGGAGATGTAACCTTCCTTCAATGGAATTGTGTGGAGATAACTTATAGTCCCACAGATGCGGGATTATGATCCTGGCTAGAGTCATGCCAGAGCTCGATGAAATGCATCCGCAGAAGTATGGCTGGAGGGGCGGAGCGGAGGCCAACCCTAGCCATTGTTCATGCCATCCTCGCCATTGTTATGACTCGGCCTCGGGTTTATCTGAGACCTATCCACCGGCCTACCTCCTTATGAGTCGAGCCATGGGTAGGAGCTCTCATGTCAAAGAACAGAATACCCCTTTGCTCATGTGATATGGATGATCAATTTAGTAGTATGTTGTATTGTTATTGCTAGGTTCGACGCTATATAAGCTCCACGTGATAGGAGCCCATAGGGAGTACATACCTTCTTCAGAGTTCTTTCCGCACCACGAGTTCCATAAAGTGATAGACTTGCACCGCGCTGTTGAGCCGACGGATTTCCCGCCGAGTGTACCTACCGGCCGATGTTCAGTGTGAGCTACAAATATGGCCTAGTTCCCCATATTCAATGATGCTAGATCAAGAGGTCTCAACGACATTTCCGTCTCCGTTTATTGCATGATAATGCAAGAAGGTTGCTAAGGTTATCAATTATTGATGAGTTTTGGATCTTATATGTTTTATCCTAGCATTTTTTCAAAGGTTTTTCTAATTGTTTTCCGATGTATGACTGAAACAAGCTATGATAGGCTTAGAGAGAAGACAGGTATGTTGGAGCCTGAAATGGTTTGTTTATCTGCGTTTAGGACGAGGTGGCATGTTGGAGCCCGTGGTGGTGCGCCCTGAGCCTAGATAAGCACGCTGGCTTAGGTAGAATGTTGGAGCCTGTGTGGCATGTTGAGCCTAGGTGGCGGTTATTTATCTGAAATGGTCACCTGTATGTTTGTGCCCCTCAGTGTTAGGTGATGTCGAGCCTATATTACTTGTTGGACGTAAATTTGGGGAGTGAGGTAATGCAACAACAAAATACCGCCCATCCTTTGAGAACCAGTGATCCCGTAATTTGACCGCCTTTTTGGATGTTGATGATCTTCCAGCCTAAGGGGCTTGAATAGAGTAGTAGGAACTAGCGTTGAACTCTCTTGGAGAAGTTGAAAATTTCAAATGTGGGGAATAATATAGACAAATGTAATGATTGAGATTGAAGCTCTCCAACATATTATGGGATAATAATATAGCGGAGATATCACAATATTGAGGGCTTATTATTCGATCAATCTGTACGAATAACCAAATACATCTACTAGTTAGAATCTTTCGAAGCACTGCATTTGAGACGCGCTTACACTAGATGATTGGTTGTCGGTAAGTTCCAGCTTGAATATGTTAGTTGTTTCATCGAATCTTGAAACACTCCATTTAGGCTAATCAGAAAGCTCAAGTTCGAAAATAGTTTGAAAAAGTCGCGTCACCTTTGGAGGGATGGGGACCATTGATTTGGGGCCATGCTAGATGATGCATATGATGATGGGATAGGGTGAAAGGGACAAAAATTGGGCAAGAGGAACGTGAAAAATAAATAAGGGTGGGAAAATGGCAACATATTTGAAACTCATTACAGAAGCCGCCAAAATAGGCCTTTTGACCAGAGTTCATCTAACTAGTTTATCTTAGTTTACTAATTTAATATCGCCACATAAATTGCAAAGGCGGGCTGCCAAATCTGGTCACATTCAAAGTCCGCCATAAGCTTACATAAACAAATGAATGTGGAGTAAATACCTTTAACACGCTCACGGAATTCCAGTATGTTGTGTCGTGGTACACGGCTGTAATGGTTGCGTGCAAGCCAAACGGTGGAGCACCGTAGATACACGAGGATGCTATTTGGATCACTGATTAATTATGAAGATAGAGCACACGCAGGCGGGAGCTCCATATCCCAGGAAACAGGAGGGCGCACTGATCGATGTCGTCTAAGAGTTGATCAATATTTCCGGCAGGATCAACATTGTGAATCAAACACGAGATTTGCAACTTAGAATCTTTTTACTAAAAACCATTCAGTTTCTGCAGTTCACGGCAGCTGAACCCTTCTCTGATTTTTAAAAATTGTTCGATATTTATAAGCAGTTTGTAACTGTTTCAGATCGGAGCTCCTTCTGGTATTCATTCCTAGCTTGCTGATTCATTAGCTCCACATTTTATTACTGTTTTTGGGGTTCTGAAGAATTGTTTATCTGTTCGTTCAGTCTGTTTTGAATATTTACAGACATAGTATTTGAGTGTTTTTACATTGCATCTTGTTTGAATCAAGCTTATTTATTTATGCCGAGCGACAAATTGTGCATTTTCAGCCCTGAAGTCAGATGCATGGGTTTAAGGTAAACATTTGATCTTTTTCTGCAATGCATGCCCACTTGTAATGCATGCGGGCACAATGGGAAGTGTCCACGACATTGGCCCACTATACAAGAAAAGTAGTAAGTCGTCAAAGGACGGATCACCATCACCAACTCAGAAGGAAGAGGAGGTAAGCCCTGTTATTATTCATTTCTAATTTACGAGGGAAGATCTATTACCCATGCTACAGTCACAGTCATATAATCTACATTGTTTCTAAAATGGTAGACCATATGTGTCCGACCAGAAAAAGCTCCAAAAGAAACAGGGGCGGTTTTGGCAGGCAATTTACTTCGTTCTCTAAAGCAGAACCTCAGACCCACGATCGAGTGCAGGCAATAAGATACATGAAGACAATCAGCATGCAGTTGCCGTCGCTGCAGCTTCAGCTGCGGCTGCAGAAACTGCTGTTGCAACTTCTGCCAATGCAGCAGCCGCTGTTGTCAGATTAACAGGTGGAATCTATATGGGGTACTCGTTTGGAGGGAGTTGGCTGCAATAAAGATTCAGACTGACCTTTCGAGGTTATCTTGTAAGTATTTTACTTTGCCAATAAGTTTACATGATCTTATTCTGTTCTGTAGACCAATTCTCATGAAACTTACTGTTGTGCATTTATTGGAAATTCCTTTTTTACAGATTATGTATGGTACATGTAAGTTTGAACCTTGTGTCTAGATTTATGTTAGTTTGTTTTACTTACAAATCATAGCTTCTGACCAGGCAAGGAGGGCACTCGTGCTCCTGAAAGCAGTGGTACGAATTCAGGCACTCTTCGTGGTCATACTGTTGAAAACAAGCTGCAATTACTCTGCAGTGCATGCAAGCACTTGTGAGAGTCCAGGCAGGTCCGAGCTAGTGGGATGTCTGAAAGAGGTAGAGCAGTCCAACAACACACATACTTGGGCGTCTAGAACAGCAAGCCCGGCCTCGCAAATCTGGTAAGAATTTGAAGGGATAGTCTTTCCTTTTGTCTTCCATCATGGCATGAAGCTCCAATTTTGGTCTTCACAGGAAGGACGGAATGCAAGCAGTGGAACTGTTGAAGAGTTGCAGAAAGCTAAAGGAGCGAAGACAGGCAGCTGCACTAAAGCGAAGAGCATTGGCTTATGCATTTTCTCACCAGGTAAATGAAGCTATTTGAAACCACAAATGAACCTCTGCTTTCGGTTAGTGCTCAGCGTCATTGTAGGGCGGTAAAATAACTTCGTTGCAGCATTGTGCGCCCTGAAGCAAATAGAGTCTGGATCAAATGGTAACTTTGAGATGATACAACTTACAATGAGCCAGCGAGCCATTACGGCGTTACCAGCTGGGAAAGTCTTCTTCGCAAGATAGGCTTGCAAAACGTATCTTACGAGAGAAACGGCGGGCGTGCTAGCTTTCTGGAGATGGATTTGAAGAGTCAAGATTTAACGAACCGTTTTATGACCCATTTACTCGAGCTATTAACAGTTGAAGTGAAACACATTTACCAGCGAAATTGCTGTTTTCATCGGTTTACAAGTCTCCCCGGTCATTGTCGATCCCGCATTTCTCCTTTATTACCGGAACCCGCTGGGTATTACCTTACTCCAGGGCAAAGAGAGTGCCCCGCCGCAAAATGCAGCCCGCCATAGTAGACTGCAATTTCAAATTCCCTAGTGATGTGCCGTGACCACCAGCAATGGATCAAATGGCGATCACGCAGAAAGATATGATAAGTTTCAACATCAATCTCGCAAAGATAGTCCCGTACTTTTCACCCTGCCGAAGAATGATGAAAGCGAATCCCTTTGATTCATTTGAAGAAATGGGCCGATATCTTTTTTTCGGCATTCAGTTCTTAATTATTGCGCGATGGCTGCGTTAATAGCCAGCTAAAGCGCATGTTTGATCTGCTATGCATATAGAGCTTCGTTGAACCCCTGAAAGAACTCCGAATTCGAAACCGGTACCCTCTGTCCTTTCCTGCGGTACGGATATGCCCAACCGGTATCGCAGAAACAACTGCAGCGTATTTAATAGGTATGCGCCAGAACCTATCTGGTTTATAGATCATCTTTGGTGATGGTTAACCCGTTCTTTGCCACGATGATATCAGCATTTTCGTTGAGGAGCTACTGACATGGTTTCATTGTTTCTCCATGCCGATTGCCATCTGTTCATGCTTTTGCGAGGTTGTGCCGGTAAAGTGGCGCGGCATAATGATCATCGCCGGAAGATTCGAGGCCGTCCAGAATTGCTTCAGTTGAAAGTTATACTTTTGAAGAAGCCATTATTGTAGCCTACAGCAGACCAGATAGATCTATTTCGGGAAATCTTCCAGTGACTTTATTATGAAATTCCATTATATAAACTTATGTTACAAAGAAGGAGTTGAATGGCATCTTAAGTAAATAATAGTGGAAGCTGCAATATTTTGCGTCTATGAGTGCTCATCTTACCATAAGACCAGACCAGAGACCAACCAGGTATTAGTGTTATATGTGCCATAAAGCCTTTGTTCGATATTTTCTGATGTTTCCTGGCAGAATCATTGACTTGCTCCTGGCGTTCGTCTCCTCTTTTTCTTTTCCTCTCAAACTCCTTTTCTTACTCAGCGCATCTATGCGCCATTAAGACATATTTTCATACCATGCACCGGTTGGTGATTATTTCTCTCTTCCTAAACGCTCACCAGTGGTGCCAGCCATTTTCACCGTTCATAACCGCTATAGCGCAATGTTAACGAGATCCAGACTTTGCGAAATGGTGAAACTCCGCCCTCTCTAAGGCCCGTTTCTTTGTAGTGGTGCAGGCGTCTCGAAACGATTTTCGCCTGGCGAACTCATGATTCTTTATAAAGAATCGAAGAGAGATCGGCAAAGCCGAAGCTCGCTGGTATTTAGTTTTGCGCACTTTAGACTATTTAGTATCGATGATCCCTCGCTATGAAAGATACGTCTTCAATCAGCCATCCTTCCCATAGTTGATCCACATGAAATTTGGTTACGGTTACGCTGCCAGAAATTGAAGGGCGGTTTCACGCCGAAAGGTAAAAGCCGAATCGCCAAATAGTTTTCGCTTTAATCTGATCGATTTTAGTGCCTTCTCCCGATTCTCCTTCCGTATAACATGTACATGTCGGGTATAAAGAACGTTAAGAGAAAAGGCCATCCTTATAGGATTAATGTCTGCGAAGATTAAAACTTGGTACCTGCCGTCGCATGGATGAGAAGCAGTTGAAAGATCGGTTTTACCGGTTACCGGAATGTAGTGGATGCCTGTGATCATTACGGTTTGGTAACGATGCTGTTCATTGTTTTGTAGAGATAGAGGCGAAAACCTAAAGAAGCGTAGATGCAATGAATATAAAAGCTGCAATGCCAAAGTTTCGTAAACTTGAATCGTCTTGGTATTTATGTACCCGATGGAATACTTGGCCGGAATCGTTAACTTCGACACGTATTATTCCCCTTTGGAATTCCAACCCAATAAGTCAGCCTTACGCCCGCAAATCCGGCATCTGATGCCTTTAAAGTCATAACTACCGAAGCGAATACTGATTTGCGCCATCGATTGATGATACCATTGAGTGAGCGCAGGGTAGAATGCAATAACATCATGCAAGATGCTGTACCGGGTATCAGAATTACGGTAGATTTAATGATTCGGCAGACCAAAACCGCCTTTCTGACATTTATTTCAATGATGAATGCTGAAATGAGCGATATATCGAATGCAAAAGTCCGGAACCGTGAGCGACATCGGTTCAATTCCAGAGATATGATTACCCATTTTATATTCGCCTACCAGTTTACACCAACATTGCGAACAGCCGCGCCTGATTGGATTTCAGTTCGCCCGGCCCACCGGGTAGGCGGTTCCGTAGCCCTGCGTTCTTAATCGCAAGATTTGGTTATCGTTATTGAAGTGGTTGTATCGAAGAGCAGAGTGCGCCACACTAAATGTCAAAGATAAGGCCAGCGAAGCGGATGATTCCCATCGCCAGCCGCAGAGGCTGGTATGTTTTCCGGGAGAAGTAATCAACTTTCAGCATTTTGATGGCGCGTAACCTAATTTTCAGCGCCCAGACAGCGAGAGCGTTAATTCGCTGACGATATTTAACGGCCCGTACTCCGCCTCCCTATACAAAATGGCGAAAGAGGCAGCTTCTCCCACAATCCGTGTGTATGCGCATAGCCGATGTTTCCTCTCCGCTTCGCCGCCGTAATCACCGAGTTTAGCTATGAATTTCGACTTCAAAGCCCAAAAAGCAGCAAAATGTTGGTATTAATCTCTTCCGCTTTGATCCACTTCTTTAGATCTTGATTTGATCGATGCCATATGTAGCCGTGATGTCTGCCATCGCTGTGCTTCAAAAGCTGATATTGGTTCAGAACTGGTAAGCAGAAAGAACGATCATCTGCCTTTCTATCCTCCATTTCGTCTTCCTTGAGATTTGCCCCAGATCCACTTCCGGCGCTGTTTTTCAATTCGACCGCTAAGCGCGGCCATTGGCTGTAGGTGGATTGCAGCTTCGGCTTTGTCTGAGCTTATCAAATTCGTGCCGCCTCGCTTGATTCGGGAACTAACGACCTTCGTGCATGTATTTGCATTTTGGTGTATTCATTGGTTTATATGTGATGTTCAATAGGTTTAATAATCAATATTGATCGACGAGCGTTATGATGCGCTGGTTAGTATAACCAATCGCTACGTGATGATGAATTACAACTTTAGTAGGAGAATTACCATCTTATATTCCAAAAGATACCGGGCACGCGACTCCGGGGCCAGCCCTGGCGAAGATAATTATTAATTTATCAAGAATGCATACATCGCCAAGGCTTTTTCCTTGAGAACCTTCAGAGAGGGTCTTTAATCCCGATAGTAATAAATGCAGCCTTTGCTTGTTTTGCTTGTTTGTTTGTTTAGATCCCATAGGTCATTTATCTCTGTGGGGACAATAAAAATTCAATTCAACCCCAGTGGTCTCAATGAACTATCCATCCATCCATCCATCCATCCATATCCACTTGGGTCACCGATTATGGATAAAATGGGAGTAAACGCCAAATGCTTTTGATAATTTCCGGGTACATAAGAAAAATATATGTTTTTGCAGAGAATTTGAAATGCCGGCATTGAGAAAGTGAGGGATGGCAACGCCAGTATCCGGGATCTGGACTCCATACACTTAGGGAACTGGCCATTTTGGTGAGCTTCACCGGTTGGGGATCAGAATAATGATATGCCTATGATAATATATGGCTATACATATATAAAATAACAGAGATATTGTGAGCATGTGTAAGGGGTTGTCAAGTAAAAGTGCTTTTATCGACTTTTACAAATACCAGTCGGTATAAAGCGTTTTTTCAAGGAACGCCGGAATTTGTATAGATCATGATATTAATGTTTGAAGCCAACCTGTAGCTATAATCATTTCACGATCAAATAAGGAGTTATACACAAGGGATTTAGGGACCATATCCTGGCCCCTCAGATCTGACTTTGGCTTGTGGCTAGTTAGGTTGAATCTAAGGCATGGCATCTAACTTATTAAGGGTTGCTGACATAGCATTGCAATGGTTATTTGAAATGTTGTTTGAATGTTCAAGAATGGCAAAACCCAATGGTTCGCGGAATAAATTTTGGGAAATAAGCCCGCTGATAATTCGAAATGTTGAACACGCCTGGCCTATGGGATATATCTAGACACTCAAAGCCTTCGCGTTTATCCGCCCATAATCACGGACGGCCGCCGTGATATATAGAAGAAGGCGAGAGCGAAATACTCAAGTGAGCATAGATGGATGAATGAGCTTTGACGGGGTAGATCCAGATCGGCCAACTCCGCTATAGAAACGAAGTCAATCCCCGAGCTGCTAACATGCCTAGTGATTATTTTATTGACAATATTCAATTCAGAATCCTGTATTCTAGGTTCGTAAGAAAGTTGTGGAAATTTAAGTTATACCATTGGGAACTAAGGTGAAATTGAAAATTGGCGGTATCTAATTACCCAGCCAGCCAGAATGCAAGCATCTAGCCTGTGGTTCAAGTCCCGCAGCTATTCTAGTGCACGTACCGGCGGTATCCAACACCTCGGCAGGGCGACCGCAGGGGAACTTCGCTAGCCTGGCGATACAGCCAAAACAGGAAGCTTAAGCCATAATTATGTGCAAGGTAGAGATCACGAAAATTAAAGCTTCAGGTATGAAGTCAAAGAAATGTGGGATTATCGATCAAACACCGCGAACAAAAAGAGTTCCCTACGTGATAGATATGTTGAAAAGGAGCAGAGAATGCCGAAGCTTGTTGAAAAAAAAGAACAACCTAACTAATTTCTGAAAGCGGTTTGACTCTATTATCAGCAGATCTAATGTACCGAAGATTTTGAGTGAGCGTATGATCGACTTGATTTAAAGGCGTCAATACACATTTAGCAACCTTGCTCGAAATCGCCACTTTGGGCGAACACATGCCAGAATAATTGAATCGATAATCCAAGATTACCAAGAGTGACGATAATCTCGGCGCATTGCCAGACCGTATGTAACGTTATTTTAAAAATTTTTCAAAGGAAAAAATAGGGCCCCGCATAGCGTAACTGCATATGGTCATTTGAAGACATCGAATGTCCAAGCAATAGTGAAAAGAATTATGTTCAATTCAGAGGCAAGGGTCACTTTGTTTTCAATTGCTCAAGCCCCAAAAAGGAAGAGGTCGCAGGGAGATCCGTGCATACGCAGGTGGCAAGAAAAGGAAGCGTTTCGGTGAGGGTGGTGCAAGTGCCAATATAATTGGAGGAAACATGAGTAGTGACTGCGATTTGAAGATGACTTTAAGGAGGTAAGGAAATATTTGTTGGTAATGTTTCAGATTCAAAGGAAAATAATACGCTTTGTTGTTATAGATCTCGTGATAAAAAGTGGATGCGGGATTTACATATGTCAAAAATAGGAAAATATTAGATACGTCAAGCTTGATGGTTTAAAGCCGAAAATTGAAGATTCTCGTGTTTTGGGAGCTATTTGACTTAAAATGGTGGAAAACCGTTGGGTTAAGAGATGTCTTGTAAAATTCAGCTCTTTGCAAGGAATCCTGAAGATCCATATGTCAATTAGGTGGATTTGGGGACAGCGTTATTTGAATAGATCCAATGCAAGTTTCTTTAATGAATTGAAGTTTATTGCAAAACGAAGTTAAAATCGGTTTTGATTAAATGTTGAGCATCTTCTGCTATGAAATCAATCTCATTGAATAATTCCTCGAGAAGGAAAACTTCATAACAAGATATGCGTCATGTAAATCTCGAATGATCATACAAAGATCGAGAAAAGGGACTCATCCTAAAATGAAACGTTAAAAGAAGAATATGCACTTTATGTGATGGGTATCAACTCTGGAAAGCAACCGGCGGATTGTCATTTAAAAGGTCGTAAATAAAAAGAGCATAATTTGATTTGGTACACGGATTTATGTGGGCCCATGGGTTAATACAGGCCTGAAAGTGGACACAAATATTTTGAGTTTTATTGATTGATTTCAGAAAGACCAATGTTATATCCGGAAGATCAAGTTTAGTGATAAGCGAAACTATTCACTCCGACCTGAATCCGAAACCGGAAGAAAAAGGTGGCACGAGAGGGTAGAGTATGTATCCGTGAATTTGGCTGCATTCGGTGCAAATAGGAACTGAAGAGATCTAATTGATGCGATATTCACCTCGAACAAAATGAGTAGCCGAAGAAGAAGGCATCAGCCAGGTCCATTTGATGTTGTGAGATCCATGCTGAAATATTTTCCCGATTGCCAACTCTTTGCGGATTATTGAAGACAGCCTACATTCGAATTTGTCATCCGCTGGCATTGGTGCCATCCTGAGATGTTGCATCTAAGATAGTTTAAAGCGTATATGGTGTTTAGTAGCCTTTGTACATGAAGAATTGAGGAAAAAATTGGATGATGGGGTGCGACATTCATGATATGATTTAACTCAAAGGTCTTAGATTTATATGATCCCAAAAGAAGAAAATCATAATCACCAGATGTTATCTTTAATGAGAGTCGTGGAGTTCCAAAACAAATCTGAGGACTTTGTTCGGTAACAAAAGCAGGAGTGGTATAGTTGATGAGTCAAAACAACAACTGATGACGCTAAAGAAGAAGAAAGTTTGAAAAGGTTTGGAGCAAACATGCGGCGTAAGTGAGTCCGACAATTTATCCGGAGATAGTCCAAATGATTTTATATTTTCCGTTAAAATGGAAACATGAAGTTGGCCAGCGGGGAATATACATCAAGTTATGTAACGATCCAACAATCAAAAGAAAAGGATGCACCAAACGAAGCGCATGGTTCAACACAATCGGGAATTACATGAACCCGGTTGGAAAGAGCAAAAGTATACTTAGGGAAAGCCAAACAAAGTTTGCGGTGTTTGAGCATCTCTAATGTCAAAAAGGGTGCCGGTTGTAGGATGATGAAGGAACCATAGAACTCTGTTGACAATCCACCGATAATTATGCGAATATAAATAGCCTGTCGTACCAAAAGTGCAGGGGAAACGATGGAAGATACTTGAGCATGCAGATTCAGCGTTTTTTCTGATGTAGGAATTAGAAGAACGTATCAGAGACATAACAGATTCATTTGGCGCGGCTAACTGGTGTAAGCACTGGAGACCCAAAAGACACGCGGCATCGCATGTTATGTGAGACGTGAAACGTCACGACCGAAGCTAAATGGAAATCTGATCATGGCGCGGGCGACAGGTATTTGGGTTGAAGTCCTAGACAAGCAGAAAGATTTTGAGCAGCGTCGCTGATTTCACCACTGAATCCCGTACCATAACGTGGGGAAATGCTACAGACGTAGATCCATTTTTTTATTTAGAGCAGCAAGATGCGCTTTAAATTCGCCGGGCCCCTGGCGGTGAAACACTTCTTGTAGAGATTTTAATATCGCATAGAACGGGCATGCTGCCAATTCTGGGATATGAGCCAATAAAGGCTGGAAATGATTGATGGCGATTAATGCAATGCCAGTGGCGAGAGTTTCCGTTGATAAAAAAGATGGCATAGCGCCAAGGGTAATCATCTTTTTGAGTATGTGCATGATTGACCCCGCGTACCGAGTAATGGTATAAAATAGGTTTTCAACTGTGCGGAACCCGCCATGCGAGGTGCCAGTGGTAGATCCGATGATATGTTCTCGCCGTACGTGCCTATAGATTGGTACTGGTGATGAAAGACCCGAGTCCGACCATGCCGCCTTTATTTCTTTAATGAAGCTGGCCGACATATGATATTCTGGCTGAAGCCGCGAATTGATTGCCCTAGAATTGTCATGCGCATTTTCATAAGGGCGAGAGTACAAGTCTTTATATAAATTGCAGCATCAAAAACACCACCCTCCCGATATAAATGGAGGACATCAAAGGCATTGCTTAGTTCTTCAGATTAGAGTGCCGCATGCTATCTATCCCGGAGAAAGATTCCAGGTTCAGAACGCGAACAACTGGTTTGCAAGCAGAAAGTGTAAGTGAAGAGATAGAGCTTAAAGCAAAATGCAGCAGAGTCAAAGAAGCCGGTCAAACGGAACAGCATGAAATTGGTGAAACAAAGAAGAAAACTTTTGGTATCGATAAAACATTTGCAAATGATTGATGAGCCGCTTAAAGAGCCCAAGAAGTTGGAGAGAATCAAGCCAAAACGAAACACTTTGCAGATGATAAGGAAGACATTAGAATATATAAGCATAAGCCGAATGGTATTCAAGTGTTGAGTATATATTGTTATATGCGATGACATAGCTATTTATCCAAGTCATGGCAGCATGCAACATTTAGACGCTCTATCTACCTTTTGGTGATAATAGCGGCATGTGGATGAACATGGCTAAAGCCAAATTGATCGCCTTCGCAAAACACTTAAAGTTGGGCATCCTCAAGTTTTGTGTAGAGAAAGTCGAAATCGTGTGGATATAGACTCATAGGCAGATTCGGGAAAGTTCATGGATAAACCTCGAAAAGGAAATTAGGGTAAAGGCGACTAAAGCTGGAAGGTTTCATGTAACAAGAGTGCAAAATATATTTAAACTTTGAGTTAAAAGAATGTTATATAAAAGTTCTTGTAATAAATCAAGCAGTATGGTCATGAGGTGTGGGGCACTCCGGCCTCGAAGATACTGGAAAGGTGTAGAAAAGCACCGTAAAAAAGTTTCTAAGAACGCATTAGGAGTTAAAAGCACAACCCACAACATGATGCGAATAGAATGTGGCATGGTGCCAATGCGGGAAGCGCAGTAAACACCGGGCAAAACCCCGGAATAGTTTCCGGTAAAGGTACCGAATGTATATGTATGAAGATTGTTACCGGTACCGCGATGCAACAGAACTAAAGGATGGTAATATATGTAGGCCGATGGGAAATGGGGATTGAACATCCATGATCGCATTTGTCGCGAAGGAGTCAGGGGCCCGGATATGCATGTGTCCGGAGAGGCGTATCTCGGAGAAACGAATACTTTTATAAACAATTCATCAAAGATATCTGGCAAGGGGTATCGATCAAAACATGCTAGACATGCGAATAGATCGCATGATCAGGAAGCGAGGTAGATATATAATATACCTCGCCGGAGTCGGGTGTATAAGTTGGCGTGATTTAAGAGATTGAAGATGAGGCGATGCCCTTCCACAGTCCGTGGTGATGAAAGCCTTTGCCACGTATCAAATTAATTACCGAAGTTGGTTACCTTTTGAACTGGTCGAAAACATCATTGGTAAGTTTATAATTGAGTAGGATGGAACAAAGGGAAGCAAAGGATTCGCATTAATGAGAGAGGATAAGGGAGAGATCTCTAGCGCATTTCCGAATGCATTAAAAGTAATATTTCTACGTTGATAACGCTGGTTTTGAATGTCCTATAATCAGGAATTCGACATATTAAATACATATTTCTGATTTCATTTCATGCGGAACATGGTGAAATCCAGGATTTGGGGTCAGTTTTAGAATATGATATGAAAACGAAGGTTTTGAACATCAACTCATCGCGAACCTGAATCGGTACGAGCGGCGTCGAGAAACATCGCTGCGTATTGGAGACCCGCATACAAGAATCGAAGATGGTCTTTGCTTAGTGCACTTTGAGCCGCGCTAATGTGAGTAAAGCAGGATCTCATCGACTATGGGGGTCTGGATTTGCTCTCCACCAGGAACCCGGCGACATTGCAGATAAGCGTTAAAGCGTAACAGAGACAATGACAACCGCCTCCCGCCTTCAATGAAATGAGGGGTCAGCCACCACAGATGCGTCTATCGCCGCCGGCTTCAAGCGAGCAAGGCCATGTACCGAGATCCTCCGGTAGGGTCGACATGGGGTGCCTCACGGAGATGAATCCCTATCTTGACACCGGCTGGTGCAATAACCTCGACAACTCATACTCGATCATAATTGGTAAGATTGGTGCAATCGTCGCCTAATGAAGGCAAGGGCCTACCGCAAAATCCCGCGAGCAAGCATAATGGTATGCATGAAACAGTAAGACAAAGAAATAGAAATCCAAGAGACCACTCCGGCCCGCAGCGAGAGGCTAAATACACAAGCCGTATGTAATCCTACCACATCGAGCAAAGAATAAGGCCACGCATAACCGAGACGCTACCGTTACCCAATACCTTACCACCCTAAAGGTAAGTTAATATAACCAACGCCATGCCGCCTACAAGCAACAAACATGGCAGCCAACATCGATCCAATCCATCGAGCTCCAAGAGTTTGAGACGCGGAGCCAATCCGAGAAGTAAAGGGCTCCGGTAGGAGGAGGTAAAGAGAATCTCATCCAACGGCCGGACGCGCAGATCCTTGCTTGATCATGTTTCATATGCCCATATATACGTCGAGCAAGTCAGCTGTGGGATCCAATGGCCTACACGCCTTCTGCAGCCATATCGCGCCCGTGATGGCCAAGATAGAGTAAACATTTATCGCCGAATAAGTAAATACAGGACCGCCTTATGACATTGATCGAGATCCGACTTCCGACGTTAGAAGAAGACCGCAGTGCACGAAAGCAAAAACCGCAGCCGTCCGAAATAGAGAACCCAGGACTATTCCGGTAAGATGCAAAATATTCGCCATCGTGCCATCGTAAGTGTTACAAAACCTCAAGGCCCCGCGTCGGGTTCCAATTGCCTGTTCTATACTAGTACCCACCACAAGTGAGAAACCGGAGAGGGTGAACGTAATGGTAGACCAGTGTGGCAAGTTGGTGGCGTAATATGATATGCACGCTATCGCGAATTCCAGAGAATGGATAGTAGAGATGAGGAGAGGGACTCTGACCACCTACCACTCTATTTTGCAGACAAAGTTGTCCCAACTCTTTCACGAGCACCTTCTGCCCAATACCGCTACATTGTGGACTATGGAATACGCAGGCTTACTGAATGCCTTCAAGCTGTGATGACTTTGGCACATTTTGGTAACTCTATGCTAGACCAACAACAAAAGGATATTACGCCGATTGATATCCTGCCGGGTAAAACAGTGCTTGGGAGAAGCCATCCCAACCGGACCACTCTGGGCGACCTTCCCGAGATAACCGCTGATTTGATGCGGCGCGGAACACAAATGCCGCTCGCCAGATCATAGATCTGCTCTATGCCCACATACCTTCATCTTGCCATTAAGAAGGCGCCGTATTATCGCGACCGCCATAGAAATGTTCTTCCTCCCAGGGTCATTATCCCAGATCTTCCTGCTGTAATAGATTTCGCAGTTTCAATGCCGCCCTGGCAACATTATGTCCCAAACATAATGTAATACCTGCGTTAGCCTGGCGATCACCAGCGAACACGTGATGGTACCCTCCACAACATGGCAATCGCGAAAAGTAGTTGCAGACCCTCGCGCGCTCAACGCCTAGCCAGCCAATAGAAAGCCGCACCGATGGTATGCCGTAGAGCCGCTGGCAGAGATTCATCCAGTAGCGCCCATTGTTGATCATTATGTTCAACAAGGCACTGGCTGGTGATGGCTCTCCATAGTGACACCATCAATTACCGAAAGGTCCATATACAAGGCGCATCACCACATCATCTACCAATTCATACGTAACAATCATGGTCACCGCAAGGTTTTGCGTAAAACCGCTACCGACATTCTAGAGCGTTGACGCCCCGCGCAGTGCGTTGGTGACATCCGGAATCCTCATGCAGTATTCGCCGCTACATCGCATCCATTAATCACATCTTCACATTGGCGACCTGCTGAAGATAAGCAGAACTAGCTGCAGACCGCGGTTATCGCTGGTATTAATTCCCGGCAAAGCTTTTGACATGCGTTGCCTTCGGAAAGCCAGTAAGTTTGCAAGATCTAGGTTCGCAGATTTGCGTATAACGTGACCGCATGCTGTAAAGAAGCATGTCAAAGTCGGTTGCATCTAGCCAAACATTCGCCAGCGACCATCGTGGTAAAATGGCTATCGCCCCGCCTTAACGCATAGTTGGTCGGCCGAAATAGTGAGGAGCCTACCTCTTGCACCATATTATCAGCCAATTATGGCGTTATGCCATTGATGTGGACCACCCTCTTTACTTACACTTCGGCAGCGCAACGTTCAGCCTCGACACATCTTCACCGTGATGCCTACGCGAGTCAATCTGCCGCAGACTGCGCGTATCCCTATAGCATCCCCGGCGATCACACGCCCAGTCCTCCCGTACTTGTTGAGGGCAAATGTGAAGTGATGTATCGGGCCCATCACCAGCACCGCTCAGTGGTCTTGATGGTTTCCGTCCTTTTATATGGGGTCGAGGTTTGGGGTCCGGCGTCCGCTAACAGAATGATTCATGCTGTGTACGAAGTTTCGGCCAGGCACTAGGGATGAAGTCCACTCGCTTCTGCATGTAAGATAGGTTTCTACCTCTCTGTGCGGCAGCCCCGATCCACATCATCTACTTTGTGAAGGTGGCCACTATGGACACGCTCACCTCCCCAGGCCCCGGCTATGTTACTGTATTGGAAATACAATGCCCTCGCCCGCTGAGAAGGTTTTCGTTTCCTGCTCGCCGATAGAATGCGTGGGGAGCACATGTGCATACCGGTGGAAGGAATTACTAATCGCGATATTTCTTATTAGCCGTAATGACTTTAGCTAAACTCTTGCCCCATATTAATCCCAAAACTTTCTCTCACAGGTGGTTTAGGCTTAAATTGTACACATTTTTCCTCTTTTATACTTCTACGCTTAGCTAAACTAACCCAAATATCATCCCAAAAATTCTGCAGGCCAAATAAAACATAAACCAAATTACTTATACTTTTTTTTTTTTTTTCAATATATATTCCACTTCTATTTTAGTCATTTTCTTTGTGAAAACATTCTAAAATAAGGCTAATCCAGGCAAAGTCTAGGGACTTAAATTAATCTCATATCATGGAAACTAAACTATTAATCATATTCATAAGCAACTAGAATGATGTTAGCTTAAACTAGCCCAAAATTTTCTAAAAGTTTCTATAGTTTAGGCTAAACAATACAAATTTACTCTCTATTTTCTCTAACGCTTGGCTAAAGAGCCCAAGGTTGCGGCAAATTCCTAAAAGCTACGGCTAGTTTTTTCCCAATTTTTCCATTTGCATTTGAAATAATATTCCATGTGCATACAGTATGTCAGAGGCGTATTGCTACAACTTGAGATGACTTTGATGCATGCTTCTCCATCAAGCCTCGAAGAATAAGATACATTACCAACATCACGGCCATCCTCATTGAGAGGTGTGTCCTTTCAACATTATTCAAAATTCCACTTCTATAAAAAGCGCTAATTTGACTAATTGGCTCTGAATCGCAAAACCGCTCCATGGAGAGCAAGGCGATGGGATTAGAACCATAGACAGCTCATGGATGCTACTTCAAATGGGGCCGCTGAAGGGAGCCATACTATTGCAGCTGTCCGCCAGACCTAATCCGGGGCCTCCTCTATGCCGAAATTGCATTGTCTGGATAGCGCAATTACCGATACATCGTGGATCACCAAGGAGGTCAAGTGATCCGTGAGTATCGCACTTGATCCCCTGAACACATGACGAACTGGCTCCTCATTCCAAGGGTATACTGTAACTTCGTCGACAGCCCATGTCCTTTCTGACGCAGGTTTTTTAACCCTGCTCAAGAAGTCACCGCCTTTAACCACCTATAGGGCTCATTGGCCTCCATGCATAAAAGTCATATTCTATTTTATAAAATCTGGCCATCATCAAAAACATTTTGGTCAACAAACAAATAAACAAACACGATTATTTTTTAAATTACATTTATTTTGTTTTCTATCTTTTGTGTGATTTCAACTCCATTTACATTTTAGGAGGTGCCTTCACCCTCAATTTCGAAGTTATTTCGCACTTATCATATATAGTTTTCTCTTTATTATACTTCTTTATGAATTCAGATTCTTTAACAATGAGAGCTTCGATTTGAATATCCATTTTTGTTGCTCACCACTCTATGTACCACTTTTCCAACATTCTTTGCCAAAGCATTTCAGATTTTGTTCAAATATGATCGCAGCATAGCGGTAATTTTCGGCATTATTAGTGTTCTTTTATTTTGGGTTTCCATGTTCTTAGGCTGTCCATAGCGCCCCAAATGTTTGTGTGGCAATAGACTTATATAAGCCAAGATTTCATCACTGGGGTTTAAGGCTGAAAGCTTCCAAAGTACCGCTTAATCGACTTGCAATGCCACCATATATCTGAGTATACGCGTATCCTGCTAAATTGGAAGCATTATGTGTATATATACTGAAAAGTTAGTTATCAATTTATTTGGCATTCGAGTCCCATGCGCCAAGGGACCTATATTCTTTTGGTCAAGAACCTAGATGACTCATTGCACTGTTGATATTAAGTGCTTCAATACGATTACGCTGCTATCTATCCGAATTACCAAACTTGCATGCTGGCTTCGAAGTCTCCCCACATCTATATACGGTCTTGATTGTTAAGCATAAAATTTCCGCAACACATCATTGTAAAAAGGCCCCGAACAAAACACATTGCACCATTCCCGTGAGGTTCCTTAATTTCTCGAATCGCTTGAGGGAACTTTCCGCTACCACATCGCTGTGGCTTGTTACCGCCGTATTCGTCTCCTGCAAATTCATCAACTGGTATAGAAAGTAAACATCATTGTGGTACTGATTTACCAACGCAACCCAGACCAAATCCAGAAGATGTTAAGTCAAGCTACTTCGCAAGACCTGAGAACAAGTTTCAGCCACCAACCACTCCGGTAAGTATACATGAACACTTTCGCATTTGAGAGACGTAAGCAAGAAAACCTAGAGAAAATATCAGAGATCAAGGCTAGTGGCGACCACTGCCATTGGAAGAAGTGTGATTCATCAGTAAGGACCCTCAAATATGCACCTTTCTGCATAACTTCAACCAAAGAATCTATAAGATAACCGTCACGAAACTAGACTTCAAGGCTTTCCACAACAAGGTAAGGATCGCTAATTGAGTTGTTCTCTAGAGAGATATCACATCTCAAAGTTGTCCTTAGTTTATAAATAACACACCTTTTTTTTTTTTTGCCTTTTAAATAAAGATCAAGGCCTTTAGGCTCTTTGGATATTAAATGTAAGGCTTAAGGATATTGGATGGCTTTCTTTACTTGACTTACTTAACAAGTAAGCTGCTACCCCCGAGCAATCAATCTATTATTAGTTATTAACCTTAACCATCATATCACTTCCCCGTGATTCGGGTGATACCCTTTGTTAGCAAACCATTCATTATCAGTCTCTACCTTATACAGGTTAATATAAATAACATCAATCCATATTTAAAAGCATCAACATATTAAGAAATTGAAACTATTAAATTAAATCCTCCAAAACTTTTGGCTGAAGGAACAAGTGGCGCCCGCAGTAGGCTTGGATCAAGGTATCCGTTCAACGATCCAACTACATCATTAGACGCAACTCGCTTTTAGTAAGTTTTATTAACTCGCCGCTTTCAAATACACAATTAATCAAAAGTTGCGAGGTGCATGTTCGGTATTATTGGGGCATTTGGGGTCTTCGCGACGGTTCGAATGCTATACATATATTATTATTAATAAGCCAAGGTAAATCCTGGGAGCAGAATAAATATAAATACCGGCACGTAAATATGTGTTAATATTAAAATTAAATGTGTATAAAAAATTCAAAGAAAACAAAGACGCACTAGAGGCTGTCCAAATTTTGCTTAAATTCTTTAGAAATGGCGTTCTATATAACATATTCCATGGAAAATGTTGCAACAATTACATGGAAAGCCAAAGCGTGATATGAAATATAGTGATGTTAATAATAATGAACATGGAGGCTTATGCTGCAGAATGGAACAAATGCAGTATCCCTAGTCAGACATCACACCTCTTAGTCTCAAATAAAATAACATCTAGAAATATATCATGGCCTCCTAGACCATTGGAATATATATTTAGAGTCGGCTAAACCTTTGTAAGTAATAAACTAACAAATAAAAGATAATCATGAATCTTACTATAATAAGTTGATATAAACAAATATGTAAAATGCTAATAATAAAATATGGCGCAAAAAATTATTAATTATTATTATGTATTATAGATACAAATTGGAATTACATTTCAAAAATATCCTATAAGCTTCGAACAATAAGGTAAGTTACGATACATAGCACCGGCAACTTTGCTCTCCCGTAGAAGTCAACCCTATCCAACATGCAAACGCAACTGGTGCACCTATAAAACTTGGCAAACTTACTTCAAAGCTTTCTCTGTGCAGTGGGATGCGCTACATCTAAGAGGTAATAAACATGCCTGCTTGAGAGGTATATCCCGCTGTTCTTCGAAGGATCAGTGTCACCGCATGGATGGTTCGGTATACTTGGCTGTGGTATGGCATCCGCCTGAGGGTAGCAAAAATCCTCCTTGCCCACCTTAAAAGGCACTTTAACCTCCTCGGTATAGATATTGCTCCAAATCACACGTCGAAATAATCTCGGCAACCCCTAATGGTCCAAAAAACACCCCTCCGCTTGAACTTCATGGGTTATAATGAAGGTTCAAAGTGTAACTTTCTGCAAAAATACACGCAAAAGCGGCAATGATTCTCAAGAATATAATATCGATATTGCCGGTCAATGAATACAGATTGCCGCTACTCGAAAGCATGATAGTTTCGAACTGTATGAACCGGATTTGTGAATTTTAGCTCATATGTCGTAAGTTTTCAATCCGCAAATTGAATGAAGATGAAAAGTCAGACAGTTCTTATGGAGACCACCGGTTATGAAAGAAAAGAAAGCGGCAAGCAACGCCTGCATGTTGCTGAGTATTGGGGGTACCAACATGCAGATTATGTGGTATGTATGATCGCACGCGTACGTACAAAGTGCATGCATGTATGGTAAGTGCTGGATTGTAGGTATGCATCAGTAATCTGCGTATGCCAAAAGTCTGCGAAGCTGGCGCAAACCAATAATGTACCGGCAATACATCATAAATATTACTGGTATAACTCAATACAACAATCGTAATCATGGCAAAACCATATACGGCCATATAATTATATCAATGCTTTTTTGTGATATGAGGACATCCATCCCTAAATGCAATTTCTTGGGCATAGTAAAATTCCAAAACATAACCCAAAGCTCCGTGTTACAATCAAACGCATCTTTCTATACTAGAATGTAGCCTTCGATTTTCAAAATAACCCTGAACAAGGTAAACAATAGTAGCTTGATATTTACATTTCCAAAAGAGCTTGACAGCTTCCGGATATTGAAGTTAGTGCATCCACCTGGGTTACTGTAAAAGTACGTGAGTAGTCAGGTTGAATTGATTGTTTAGTTGAACCGCCGTGATATTGACGCTTTTAGTCCCTGAAGGCGAGCAAGTGGCTTCCTATACGCAGCAATTCTGCTTCTTTAAATGGTCAACTAAGACATCTTCAGGCTTTTAATGCATCCGCACGTCCAAAATGCTGTGGAAGATAGATAGATGATGTATAGATAGATAGATAGATAGATATGATAGATAGATAGATAGATAGATAGATAGATGGGGATAGGGGATGATAGATAGATAGATAGATAGATAGATAGATAGATGATAGATATAGATTGATGGATGCGATAGAAATCTATCTAAAAACCCCATCGCGTTGCGGAGCCCAATACAAAAGATCGGCATAAGCCCAAATCAAAACGGGACAAATCCCATCGCTAAACAAAAATTCTTCGGTAAGGTGTAAAATAAAGACAAAAATCGACCGGAAGTTTATGTTTATATCGACGGAATCGGCAACCAGGGTTGTTTAGAGGACACCGATCAAGAATAAGTGCGATAGATCGGGCTTCATTTTCTTTTTGAGCCTTATTCTCAATCCCCGTGAATAATCAGGTCGCCGCAGTTATCGAACCGGGGAGAGGGTCCTCCGTATCAAAAGGGAGTGCCCCAGCGACTTCATGTCAGCGTTTCGGCGTACCGATCCCCGGGATAGAACCAGATTGAAGACGGTGCCGCCGATAGCACCCACTCGCCGCAGACTGTAATTTTATTATGCATAGTATCCGGTGGAAAGATGTGCGTACGGGCCTTTGTTCGAAAGCATGAGGTTGACTACTGACGATCCGCGAAGCAGCCCCGCCGCTGGGTTTATACCCGGTTCTATAAAGCATCTGACGCTTCACGTACCGAATTCCGGATTCACCTTTATCGATGAGCATATGCCACTGCAGCGTAGGTAAGAAGCACTCCTTATATTACAGTAAAAGCGTTAAAAACACCTCTTTCTGGAGAAATATAATAGAATGCTGAAATGGATTTGTCCCTGCAGCACGCAGTATCGGTACCGGCGACAACCCCTTCCATTAATAATTTACCAGGTTAAGGGTCTTCAGGTGAATCCCTTTGGGGTGGCCTTGCTTCATCTTCCATCGACATCCGAATTAAATGCATGCCTTCGTAATCGGCTCTTAAATCGGATCGCTACATCTAGACATACCGTGCAGTAACTATGGTGTACCGATCTCCGCATACCACCAGATTATGGTATCCGATCAGAATGTATGTGCGGGCATCTCTATTCCGACAAGTTGAATTGGCTGGCGATATATGTATTCTTTCATCATTCAATATTTGGTAGAACCTACCAACCGCCCAGAGAGTTGCACGACATATATATAACGGGCGCGAATAAATCACGAGATCCTCGGCGTTAGAATCACCGGTAAGCATAACGGATGCTGTACGCTGAGCTCACAGGATACCGAGATATCGTATTGGAATCGGTGGTTTCCACGATCTGTACCAGGCCACCTAGTGATGACCGCCAGGTTTCAAAAGGTGAGATGGGTCAGCTATGGTGTGGCCTTTGGGATCGTGTTTCTGAGTCGAGGGAGGGCGCGGTAATAGAATCCTTTCCTCGCTTTCCTCGGGCTTATATCTTTGGCTGGCCATGGATAAGGGTAGTGAAGAAATGACATAACAAGAAGCCAAAGGGAAGAATCGAAATCAACAGGCCTGGCTCATCACGGTAAAGTTCCCTTACGTAACGAAGGTCTTCATGTTATTGACCTCGGTGGGCTGGGGTCAGCGGTTGCGCTGAAAATCATGCGTTAAAGCAAGGGTCGGCATGCAGTGGCCGTTTAATCCGCAACATGGACAATCTTTGATGCTAGATGACCTCGCGCTTTAAAGCAAAACAACAAATAACCGGCGGTAGCTGGTGATCGTCAGCGCGGATTTGGGGAATCATGTATCGTAACTCTGGCCGGAGCGATGTTAAATTCCAAACGCGGTAAGGTGGAGGTTAATAGACCTAGAGCAAATCTTGTTGGGCCAAAGGTGAAAACGGTCTAGGGCAATGCGATGGAATATCGCAGACTGCATGGCGTTAGCAAATCCAAACAACCGCGTAGAGAGTCGTAATAAACAATCTGCTGCAAAATCCGGATAAATTGCGGGTCGTGATGGGATTACCGTACATTTGGCTGGGTTGTGTAAGGCCGGGATCCGGATCAACGATATCTCATTACGCCAGTTCGATTTGATCACCGGTTCTGATGGATGCCCGCTCTTACATGATTCCGAAGAGGCCCAGCGAAAAGGTTAAATCAGGAAGCTTAGAGTCATCCTTCCAGGTCGGAAAGTGGAAAAATAGCCCAATAAACTTTATGCCATGGCCATGCAATAAAAATGGCCACGCATCGGTTATGCCATGTCGGCTTGTTGGCGCACCTCGTCATGTCACACCTGGGACTTCTTCAAGTGTTCTCCCATTGATTTGTTAACTTTTCCAACGAGGCAACATGTTTTGTTCAGTCCATCCATATTATGTAGATTGTGAGTACGTTCCTGGAATGCGTAAAGCCTCCACAACCAGTTCACAAGATATTTGTGTCATTAAGTGCCTTCCTTTGATTTCCACCTGCAGCAACTCTCATTGGATCCTGAATTGACCATTTTCCTTTATTACAATACAACTATTACATTTATAAAATGGCAATCCTGCAATACCGCAACCTCCTGATGGTGCTTTTTCCAAAGATGCCAAGCTTCCAGAATATATCATATTTTGGTTAAGATGGATACTTCGGCAAAACTTCTTTCTGCCTCAACATCACCAGTTGTATAACCCAGTATAATTCACCACCGATTGTCGCTGGCGCGATCGCCACAATGCCATCCAATTTTTCACCGATATGGCACCATAATCAACCTCCGCCACCAACAAAGCTTCCACCATGACGCTGGAATTACAGGTCTGCGATGCGCTTTAAATGATACCGGCTTTTGCCAGAACGCAGCGTCGTAAGATCTTCATTTCCGCTGCCAGATATGCGGTCATGTATTCCAAGCCACCATTTATATCTTTTTCTGGCACAACTGACCATGGCGAATATGTCGCGTTACCCGGTCCTCTTTCTTTCAGGCTCCTCATAACTTTGATGCCACGCGCCATCATCCAACACCCGTGCCATTCTTCATCCCACCGTGCACATGTAATTCAAGATAAGCTCGGCATCCGCAATGCTCTTTCCGACAGTAATGGCCTCGTCAGGCTACCGGTACAGTCTTCCAACTACATCAATATGGCGAAGGTGATCACCCGCAAACTATAGCGGCATCTTCAACAACTGCAATGTCCGCCAGAATCTTTCAAAGCTTCCTGAAACACCTCAATCCGCCTTCCAGCAGCGGCGTTATTTCGGCTTTATATGCGGCGTATTCGTGCCGATGATATGCAACCTCCTCGATTCCCTGCTACATGATGAGGTACGTAGATGTAACCTTCAGAGGGCTATGTAAAATGAAAAAGCCCCTTGACCCCGCAATAGCGAGGGTTCATGCCAGCTCATGAAATGCAACAAGCGCTCTTATCTATAAATTCAAAGACATTACATCAAACTCGTGGCGTATGACAGGTGTGTAGAAGCGTGTTTCTTTGTATACATATTTTTATAAACATTTGCATAGTCATAATTTCCAGCTCCATTATGGGGAGATACGTACAAGAGATTGTTGTTAAATCGCTAGAAAGAAATCTTTCCGGTTCATTGTCTACTCAATTTAAAATTACTATTTATTATAGCAAACATGGGGATACTTTACCAGATTAGTGTTGTTGAAGATCGCAGTCGCAATCGTAAAAGCACGGAGAATATGCTATCGGATATATCTCTAGCTATTCCTCCTTCCCTAGTACACTTTTTGCTCCAACAAAACGTGCTTGAGTTAATTACAGAACAAGCATTTATCTACAGTGGATTACATCTAGAAATGTGTCTCATGTAACTTTCTAAGCGTCCTCGCTAAGAAAAGATATAAAATGATTCTACCAGCTTCCGTACAGTCAGTGGCCCTTTTCTTGGTATCATAAAAAGAACTTTAATTTCAAGCAACTAAGTTTATATGAATATTAATTAGCACACAAATTTGTTTCTATATGAGCCCTCTCATTTGTACATTCTACATTCTATTCCAGCCTGGAATCCTCTTGGTGCCCCATCAGTCACCCATTTAAAGGATGGTAGAAACAAGAACTCCTTCTAAAGTTTTTATGAAGTCTCTTGAAGCAGCCTCAAAGAGCCCTTCAATTCTTTTGGATTCCTTTGAAATGAGTCCAGCCATTCCTTTAAGGCTCAAATTTGAATCAACCTAAAAAGGTGTTCAAATTCTGGACTTCACCCATGCTGAGTATTCTGTGGAACCCTTCAATGCATATATTATTGAATATATACTTTGAACATATTGAGTACTTTGGACCCTAAACCTTAATAGGGATTTCTGTCATTATATGTTGACTTATATTGATTTATTTTCGGCTATATGTTAAAATCATAATTCTTGAAAAAATGTCACTATCTACAGAGTATTCTAGTTAGTATGTTAGAAATAAGTTAGTGAATTTTGCGGCACAGAAGAAAAGTAGATAGATTTTATCCCCATACCACATGAGTAGTATCATTCTTAATAGTTTTTCATGTAAAACCCTCTTAACTCCATCGGCAAAATCCTGGCCAGTTTAGCCCCCATGCTTTTTTGTGATGCATAGATGTTGTTACATTACCATAAATGCTTTTGGAGTTTGTGCATAAAGAAAATTTTCCGAAGATCTATATACAATAGGTTAACATCCAAAGAAGAATCATTGCCGAGAATTTTATTTTCTTCATTAAAACAGAAATAGGTCGCGGGACATATCATCCAATCAAAACCTTGTTCATGTCGTACCAAAATGCACCACTATAATGCATTCGGCAGAAATAAAATCTTAAAAGTAAGGTGAACCGCCATTCATATGCTGGAGGGATTCCTAATTCTGCCCGAGTAATGTGATGTCGCTATTTTAATCAAAGCGAAGGTTTCAGAGAAGAAAGACGCTTAGAGGTCGCGCGTTATTTGGCAGATCCGAAGAATATGTCTGGCATGAATTTGAAATGATGGAGGCTAAGTATTGGTATAGCGCTGCTTCCGCGGATATCTTGCATATTCCGGAGATCTCTAAATCATCATCTAAAACTATAGCCCATAGATGAGTTGGGTTAATTTTCTCCTATTTTTAGAATAATGATCGCCGCTAAGCAAGTCTAAAACTTCAAATGGATACGGTTCAATGTATTCCCATAATTATCAAACTAAGAGTAGTAATTCTTTAATGACTCTGTAAGACGCGGTAAGAATTTTTCGGCATGAGCGCGTGAAGCGTCGCAACTTCTCTCGAACTTTGTTGAGATAATCCACTCTTAGAATGCAGCAAATAATTTCAAAATGGATAAGACCGGTGAAAATTCCAGAATGAGAGCTCATTCTAGCAAGGCGAAAATATCGCCCACCCAGTCAAATAAAATTGTGTTGATCTAGATCTTCCTTCCTCCTTTGGTGCCCTCCCTCCCGTAAGTGAGGTTCCACCTCCACAGCCTCCCATCCTTTTTTTAGGGTTTCCCAACTTCTCTCGGCTTTACAGACTAAATGCACCAAACGCGACAAAAAATTTTGCAGAGGCACCAAAATATCAGCATCCACTACCTCCCCAACACAAGAAATACAATTTCGATTCCACGTCGCCAAATTGATCTCCAAATACTGGAACTCGACAAGTGTAAAAAATAAGGCATAGACACAAAATAGATAAGGGGATTTCGGCAGAAAGCATCTAGAGCCTAAAACCTCAATGCCTGCACGCTTTAGGAGGAAGGCTTCCGGAAGTTCCATAAATTGAAACCTGAAAGTGGGAACATCCATCCAAAATGTGATGCACATATGAAACTCCGAGCCCATTAAGATAAATCAACAAGCCCAAGACCCAAAGTCAAGTAACGCATTTCACTTTTTTTAATGAGGTCCCAAACCTGAGCCCGTCGGAATGAGGCAATGGAAACTGACCTCCGTAAGACCAGAGGTTTCACGCCCAAGGAAATCCCTTATAGTTTGTAGATGCCAAACTAGGACATTAGAAATTCGCCATCTCTCGAGTGAGGACACAGAATCAAGGCCGAGGACCTGATGGGGGGATTTCATGAGTATATCACGTACGATATTTAGCGAGCCGCCACAATGGTACCGGCGAGCAGTTCTGGTTGACCAGGAACTAGCATCATCTATGTCCCCTGAAGTAGTCTAACAGTCTAGGGGTGTGAATGAAAATTTCCACCAGCAGAACTTCTCGAAAATAGGGAAAAATTTTTCCTCTGTAGTGGGTCCGCAAGATTGAGCTAAGTTGTTAGGATAAAGAGAGAAAAAGGATGAGTCAAATCACAACATTCTAGTAAAATTGAGTGAAATTACATCAACATCAGAGCCACAAAAGGGTCTAAGAACTCATGTTGTTCGAGACCCGGGTAGAAACACTTCAAACTATTAGGGAAAAAAATTCAAAATTATAAAAGGGTAACATGATAAGTGCATGCTCAATAATCAAAAGTATATATATAATTAATAATGGGGGCCAATTATTAGACCTATTAATGGAAGATTCCAGAGCATCTTCCTTTTTTAAATATCTTCTGCCACCTCTATCAGTCCCCGCCTACACACCTTCTTGATCGCCTTACGCCATCAGCTTCCCCGAATCAGTAAGACATGGCAAAGAATCAAACAAACCCGAGTAGAAAGGTTGGCCCAAGGAGCTCCTTCTGGCAAAGAAGAACAGTAGTGGACATGGAAGCGATCCCCGAAAGACCCTACCGTGAAGGGAAGGTAGAGTCGCCCCTTCACCTGACTAAACCCATAAGGCCGAGGAGCCGCAGGCAGCCTCTTCACGTGAGGGTCTCACAAACTCTGACGAGGCCCGCTTCTCATCTGGCCCCCACTGCCAAGAAGAGGAGCACCGTGAGGAGCAAATGAGTGGAGCAAGGATCGACGCTGGTATAGCAGACTCCAGCAGGCGAAATTACTTCCATAGACCAAGAGTGCCCCTTCTTCCGGGCAAAAAGGAAGGAGAAGGAGAAAGGCAACAGAAAATCAAGGCAGGCCGCCGTGAAGAAATGGAGAGGGAGCGTAAGGAGAAGGGAAGAGGAATGCCGAGGACAAGCCACGGGGACTCATTAACATTAAGATCCCCATCACGCCGGTGGAGATAGATCAAGAAAGGAGTGAAGAGATGGGGACGGTTAAAGGGAGGCGGAAGTGAGTGAGCAGGTCCGCGCTGGGGAATCTTCGCACTTAACGACGCACCCTACCTAAGTGGGCCAAGCCACCTAAGGTAGTGAAGAAGCAGAAGGGCGAGCTAATTCGTCTTGGTGATCTTAATCTGCTGCCGAATAGAAGGTGTACCAGAGTAATTTCCATGGTGGATGAGGTATTAATGATTGCACGGGCGAACGAAGAAGTTCTGAAGCGCCTGGCGAAATCCGTACACCCGCATCGGTAGGCGTCAAGAAGGTCCACTCATCGATCTAACTCGGTTTTAGGAGATTAGGCATTTCAACAAGGTACTAACTGAACAATTCAACGTTTGAAGTGATGGTGGAGTTCCGTGATCATTATACACTTCTTAACTATTCGCACTACGGGAGGCGTACAGAGGTGGAGCCGGTAAAATTTTCGAAGGAATCTTTATGCATCCACGCTTGCCGGTAACCGTTATGCCTTAGCCGGGCAGATAAGGGAAATATCGGCCAATGTGGAACCAATCATCCCGTGAGAGGAGTTTCAAACAAATACAAAGCGTGAAGAGGCCTGCTTCCAGCCGCATCAATCAGAGTGGCGCTGAGGTAACGTAGAGTATCAACTCAGATGAACCACCATGAGGGACTATGAACCTTCTGACCGATTTACCTAAGCAAAATGCAGAAGGGCATGCGGATCGAAGGCCATAGGAAGTGGCAATTCGACATTTATCTTTCCCTACAAGCGGTATGATAGTTTTTCACAGTAGTCGTACCATCGAGAGAAGAGCTCACATTCTCGGTACACACTTCTAGCTTCGCCGGCAAAGACGCCGCAAATCCAGATCCTTAATGATCGAAGTATCATCCTCTTCAAGAGATCCAGAAGCACTCCATCGCTTCTCGACTTCGCCAGCCACCCTCAAGGACGGAATATTGAGATGGTAGTGGCGAAGACCCTAACCCCGACCCACAGTTCGAACCGGAAGGTGAATCTTTCTCGAAATATCTTGGCGCACCTCTATGGGTCTTCGGCATCGATGCCAGAACTTTCTAAATCGACGCATCGTGGCATCGGCGATACGTAGAACATTTTCTCGCTTCACTTATCTTCTAAATTGCATTGAATGTCTTCTACTTCTATGTATTATCATGTACTTTGGCATTAATGTATACAACACTTATTGTTTCCGCTATATATCAACTCAATTTATAGCGGAGTTTTGATATGATTTCTTTTATAATTCAATAACTCGCCTTGTAAAATAAAGATGAATAATGTACAACTTCTAAATACAATACATTGATGACCAATACTTGCGCCAGAAGCGAACATCGGCCAGTTCTCAAGGCTGTATTAACGGCAGCATCTACCGGTACCGAAACTAAGTTCGTATGCAGAATAACGCATAACAACCCCATTGATATGTCGCTCGTGAATGACGGAGTCTACCTAGCCCATCTCCACCGTGGCAAAGGTAGTGATGATGCAGGCCCCATGGAAGGGAAGAGAATCAAGCAACGCCGTGACGTGAAGAGAAAAGGAGAAGGAAGAGTCGAACACCATCCAAATTCAACAGATCGTGACATCGACGCCTGCATCGATAGCAGCCCGGGAGATGAGCCGATGCACGATAGAAAAAGAACAGAAAAGCAGATGATCACATCGTAAGAAAGTGGACAAAGTGCCATATAATGGCTCATCGAAGACGAAGCCGGCCGGGCTTTTAAAGATGCTACCGCATGGAAGCGTAGGCTGGTTTGGCTTTGATGAGATGGAGGAATCGTAATTCCATATGACAAGCAGAATATTGTGCAAGGTTGCAATAAAACAATCTGGATAGGAGCATAAAAGATGCGAAGCGGGTATGCTAAGTCCAGTAAGTTGAGACGCAATGGCTGCATTCAAGACCTTTCAAGAATATTTATCGAACACTAGCAGTGATCCGTCAGCTCTACAAAGCAGACCGTGGGAACCTATCGCATAAGCAATACGAGAATTTATGATGTTAAGACCAATGCGCCCGTGATCACAAAGAGACGTTTTGCCGAATATACATTGAAGGGCCTGGCACAAGAATACATCAAGAGGTTAGTTCGGCACCAACCTTAAGAAATACCGAGGCCGAGACAAGGCCTGGTTAAATATGACCAGAATCTGGTATGTATGCCACTTCCATGGGTAAAGCAACCGTGGCAAGCATCATCAAGCAAGCAAAGAACACGTACCGAGGCCAACAACAAAGGAAAAGCCTGTGGAAAGCACTTGGAGACTCAATACGTGATACCAGCCGCCGCCGCCTTTAGACAAGATCCCTAAGGAGAAGAGGACAGATGATTGAGAAGAAGTTGTGCTTTAGGTGCTTCCACGTAAGTAATGTATCAATAATAACCGGTCTATCTATTAAGTGCAGCAGCCTTAACTTGTTGATTGGGAATTCCAACCCAAGGTGATGATAGAAGATGACGCACTGCCAGAGGGCAAAGATTTTATGTAAGGTGAGTGCAAAGTCCGCCAACCATTGAGCCGCAGATGTTGAAAAAAATTAGTCCACGCCTATCTCGATCGAGGGAATCAGGTAGATACAGTCCATACCTAGTCGGATAGGATACTCATAACTTCGCTTCCAGGCCACGCCTAATGAAGAAAGCAAGGTCTTAAAAGTCAAAGCCAAGCACTGCTGATGTATAAGCAGCCATCTCGCACACTAAGGGGAGTACATCACGCTTGACACTTCCTGTATAGCGGCAACATGGGGCAAGCCTGATATTAAAGCATGATCTTATAGCACGAATATTCCTAAGCCGCCTAAAAGCGCATGATCGACCGCTGAAAGCGCAGTTTCAGATTCCATGATGGCAACGGACGATTCTTAGTAAAGCGTAAGAAAGTAGCTTCTCCAGCGGCATTTCTGGCGCAAAATTTAAGAAAGAGTATAGAAAGAAAACAAGGTGAGGATTATATTTTGAGGTTAGAGGCACTGAACGCTAAAGAGAAGGAAGCAACGACCGTATAAACGTACTTGCCCAAGAAGAAGGCTCATTAGGAGTTCAATGATTGCATTCTGATGAAATTCGTCACCACCACCTGAATAGGGCGTGGAGTGTGAAATCACATTGAACGGGTATTAAGCCTACCAAAGAAGGCACCTGCAGAATGCGCACCCCAGAAAGCTGATAGAGCCTGGCTAGCCGTTCTCAAGAATTGGTTTAATCTTGATTTATAAAGGAGGCGGTCTTCCTTTGGGCACCTGCATAATTTCGGCCAAGAAGAAAGACTGGAGCCTCAAGAATGGGGAGGATCGCCATCGCCACCTATCAGCGTATCGACAAAGAATAACTGGCGTTCTCGCCAAGGGGCGATGGATTTGATGGATCAACTCCAAAGGAGCTTAAAATTTTCACAAGATTTATTCTAAGCCAGCATACCAAATAAGGATAAAAGGAAGAAGATATCCATAAGACCGCTTCAATGCCGCGCGCATTTCCTCAGGCTTACAATAATGCCTTACGCATCGAATGCGCCCCGCAGAACTTTACATGCGCGCCCCATGAACGTACATCTTCAGAGTTCTGGACGAAAGTTTGTCATCAGATTCTTCGGGACGCATCCTTAGTCTGCCAGTCCATTGAAGAGCATCGCCTGATTTGAAAAGAGTGCTGGAGATAGCTGAGACAGACGGTTGGTATGGGGAAGCTCTCCAAACGCCACTTGGCAACAGTCGAGGAGCATTGAGGCACGTGGTAAAGCGCCTGAAGGATTCTATAGATCCACAAAGATTGAGGCAATATTGACGGGCCATCCAAAGCGAAACATGCAGGCGGAAAGTTTCGCCCGTGACACCAGCGTTTTTCCGTGAAGGACTTAGGGCGCCCCCCATCTGACCGCCACCAAGAGCAGCAAGATAAAGATTGGGCAAAAGATTTGGTTTGAGACGTCTGGCAAGGCTTCCTTTGAAAGCCTGAAGAGGCTCTTAACGCCCTTCCGTGATCCGAGCAAAGATAAGCAGGCCACAGTGGCGATAGCAAAGGTGTGCGCTTTGATGCAAGAGGGCGCACGCCACGACCGGGCTGAAGATGAGTGACGCGAGCAACGCCACCCAACCTATATGAGTTGTTAGCCATTGGTTCGTAGTACTAAGGATTTGAGGCAACATTTGTCGGGAGGAAGTTTCAAGATACCGGACACCTTAATATCTTTTTCACTCAACCAATACCCTCAACCTAAGCGCGGTAAAGGAGAGATGATGAATTCCTTGAGGAATATGATTTCGAAGATAGTGTTCAAGCCCGCGCTTTAATGTTATGTCGATACCCTTCTAAGAGACCATTCGAGATCGATAACGTGATTAATGCGGTATCAATTTTCGGTTTCGTTTTTTTTCCGAGGAGACATTGCCATCGGCAGGATTTCATAGAAGCGGCAAGCTTCTAAGGAGGCGCAGAACATATGAGCCGAAGCCTTCGTAAGACATTATAGGAAGGAAGGGCAAACTTGTAACCATAAAGATAAGCTGCGCCCTAATCGGCCGTGGAGTAAGGAAGCACTTTCATGACACAGACAATACCCAACAGCGCAGGATTTATGAAGATGTATTTCTTTAAGATCTTCGGCGAAGCGATAGCTTCCGGAACGAAGAAACGGAAGGGCCGATATATTCTGGAGCCATTGTGCCAGCCAGACTAAGGGCCGAAAGTCAATTCGAGCCTTGGAACCTTTGGCAAAGGTCAATGCAAAGTGGAAGTTAGCATGGATTTTATTGCCAGGATCTCCTAGAACTCTTCGGAAAAGATGTCTTCCACGGTGGTCGTAGATAAATTATCAAGAGGTATAATACTTCGCTTTTGCAAAACTAAGGATACGAAATTTTAGATTAATCGCCGTCGTTTGTGCTGGAGATTTTAACCCAGAGAGATGATAATCTCGAGCAGGGACTGTGTTCGCGATCGATCTTTTAACATCCGCATTAAGCTCGATGAGCACGCTTACCATCCTCGCATTGCATGGCCACTTTGAAATACTTAACGCATCATCAAGATATGCTCGGTTATGGGGTATGGAAGGTAATCCGCGTGGGGATGATTTCATCCATATGGTATAATTCGTCAATAACAAAGATTTGCTGGTGGGTCATCGCAGACAAATCTCCTTTCGATCAACTACGCGTACCGTCTTCACCCCGCATAATTCTGGCACAATCCTGTGTCAAGGTCAAGCATCCCGCAGATGCCAGGAGATATGCAGCAGTTAGTTGCAAAGTTAGGGGTACCTCGCTATACAGCTTTTGTAAGAGTGTATCGCATTGCGTACGTGATCCATGGAGTTCAAGGTGGGCGTTTACAAGGTAAGCGTATCGTATGGTGAAAGCGCTTAAGCTTCAGATTGGGGAACGTTCAGGCCTTCCCAGGTGGGTCATATTCATCTGCGATCTTGGAGAGAGGCCTTGCTTACATGTTGGATCTTCCACAAGACTTCCGCGAAGGTCCACAAGGTCTTCCATGGTTTATTGAAAAGGACGAATTCTAAAACCCCGGAGCGATTTTTTGGATAGGCTCCATGGTTAAAGTCGATCAGGAGCAAGCGCGAATGCCCGAACGGTTTTCTGATAAGCCGCATTCAAGAAGATCAGAGGTCTCAGCCTTCCGTGGTGATTGAATAAGTGAAACACTTCGTCCGTGGAAGACGCCGGTAGCCAGAAGGATTTTTGAACAATACCTTAATTCATGAAGAGTTTGATGTATGAAGCGTCGCCCGAAGCTCGTACAATACCACTAGCCAGAGGTTAGCTTAGTATGCCTTTGAAGTTAGCCTGTAGCCCGTGGCGGTGTATTCTAGTTAGAGCAGAGCGTAATCTTGAACGTAAAGTTAGCGATGATATTTAAGGCATTCTCTAGGGCTGTAACACGACCAAAGAGCAGCTAACCAGGCAGGTCATCGCGTGAGGAAGAGGTGCATGGGCGATGGACATCGGTAGGATGATCTCATGCCATGATGGCTCGCTGCGACCGGCACTATAGGGTCTGGTGAAGGTTATGATCATATACAAGAGCGGCGGGATCGTGAGATTCAGTTGAAACCCTTGGGGCATGATGACTGGAGTACTGACACCTAACGAAGGCGTAAAGTACCTTGATCAGCGGGCCATGATAGGAGCAACGAACAACGATCAAATCCGGTGATGGGCCAACCGGTGCAAGGTAGTAGGCAACTCGAGCCTCGCGGCAGGTGGTTATAGAGAGCAATCACTCGAGCGACATTTGATAAGGGAAGCCATAATTTAGACCAAAATTAGAACCCTAATGTTATGTGGATAATATGAATCTTTACTATAGTATCATTTATCGCGGCGCTATATAAGTTTGTATAGGCATAAATATAGCCTATACTGTACATTGAATAATAGAAGTTGCATGTATCTTGTTTTGTGATGAGGTATAGTCATCTTAGGCTGAATGGCCGGTGACGTATTATCCTAAGGGGAGAATGTGATGTTAAGGGAATATACGCCATAAATAATGATAATATTCCCCGGACGGCCAACGCCATAAGTCTATCATCACTCTTTATAGCCTTGTATGTTCAGGGAAGCCGCAATAGTGCACATCGTTAACGCTTAACTGAGATAAGCCATTCATGTTTGGTCGGCCTTATCCCATCAAAGTAACCGCCACACGCCCCACCATTGTTGCCACGGGCATCCCATGTGGACCCTATCTTATATTATCACAAACCTCAACCCCAGACCTTCTTCTTCCTCGAATTCAGCACTGGTGAGATTCCGATACGATCACAAAACCACAGCTCGAGCACCGCTTATTTGGGGTAGCGAAATAAAAAGCCGTTCTGGTGTGGATCTGATCTTTGGAGCAAGTGCGCCTCGACCAATTCAAGACCAAGGAGACGCGATTGGGAGGAGTGCTTCGGAGCAGGTAGAGTAGTGTGTTTGGTGCAGATCAATATCCAGCTAGCACCCGTGATTGATCGGTATTTCAGACGGTTTCATCGAATCCCTTATTCAATACTCTCCTGGAACCCACCGGCGAAACCCCAACCGAAGTTATTAGAGGCAGCGATTAGTTAAGATGTTCATTATGATTTGGTTGGCGATACGCCGTTGTTGGTGATGTCGGTTGATCGGTAAGGTTTACCCTCTTGGTATTGGTATAGACCTAGCAGCCATTACTTAGGCGTTCCTTTGCTAGATCCTGAAGTGGGTCATATGAGGATGCGACGGATCTCGCTTCCATGTCGACGGAACGCGAAAATGGGGTCACATGTTCATCTCAAGAAAAAAAATTCAGCCACCAAAACGCTATTTAACGGCCCAAAACTCTTCTAAATTGATCGCGGAACCCCGTATGATTTGCAACGTAACAAGATTAAAAGGTCTGGCGTCAACATGAACTCCTGTACCCGAAGAGGGAGCCGACTGCATTCTGACGCCATACATCAAAACCTTCCAGCGTCAAAAAGCGTCATGTGACCCGAAGTTTTTATATCTTCGACGCTCATCTCTTCCATTGACATCTACATGCACCGCCGTTCCAGTTCCCATTATATGGCCTGCGGGTATAAGAGCTAACGCTATTACAGCTGGCGATGTGACTCGTGACTACACAACTGGCCGGAGCGTAATGACAGACCCCGCTGAAAGGCCGCCTGTGGATCCCATAGCTGCCAGGCTCAGGCGCATATCTACCACTTTGTGTGTGGGTCGCATGGTCCCACAACTCCGGTAGTACCTGGTGTCGTCACTAAAGAGAGGCTGCGCGCCGGCCATTCCCCGCTTTTGGGTTAAGTCGGGTACGACCGTGTCACGCTACCGACTTTCTGTCAGCCATGGAAGCCCGACCGCAGAAAGGGATGGCTTCCGCCGGACGGACGGGAGATGCAACTCGGAGGAAGTCCCGAGGGTGATGCCATGGATTGCACCGGTTAGAGCCATGCCAGCCCGATTCCAGCCCATCTCCGCAGTATGTACCAGGAGGGGGGCGACAGAGGACAACCCTCGCATTGTTCGAGAGCGCTGCCCATGCCATTGTTATGAGTGACTGGTCTCGCTTTTATCTTGAGGTTTAGGCTTTACGCCTATCCTCCTTATGGTGTCTTTTCCGGCCGTGGGTAGGAGCTCTCGCGGCGTATATTATCACCTCTCTTTGTAGTTAAAGCGCCGCGAGCCACCCTCTAGTGCAGTGCTATGGCTGCCGGTTATATTCCGGGATGCTATTTTGAGTGTTTACCGTGATAGGGATTCATAGGGTAGGCGCGCTAAGATTGTCCTCTCCCTATGACTCAGGAGTCTCCATCTTGAGCGGATAGATCGAGGGCCTTATGCTGCCGAGGACCTGGCGTGATTTCTCAAGGATGCCACGGTCACGATATTTAAAGGTAGAGCCGCCATATCATCGCCTCGACGCTTCGCGGCGTTTATGGCGGTCTCTATATCCCAGATATATCCTACTACACGAATCAATCGCCCTTTTCTCCACGGAAGTGGGATGTCATCGGGCCTTCGGCCATTATGATTATATGACCCCATGTATTTCCTCTTCTTAATGGTGGAAGGGTACCGTCATGAACCGTAGAGTTGTATCCAATGCTACTATAATATAATCGCGAGGTCCCGTAATATTGCGCTACGCATGCCCGAAAAATTCTTCCCGCCAGAAACCTTCACCCGATTCGCATGTACCCCAGAAACAACGTCGGGTTTTGGAAAAAGTCGCCCACGCCTATCTCATAGCTAGAAGGGAAGAGCTATCACCTGCTCTAGATTTGTATGCTCAGTAATGACCTCAATATCTTCAGCACTCCTATTGCAAAGTCCTTCCGGCTCTGCGGAAGAATGGTTAGCGCCTTCCATGGATTATTACAATTTATGAGAGGAAATTCAACAAACGATATCTCTCCCGATTCCATAAACCCCAGAATTAAAGTTCAGCGACTTTGGCGTAATATCATGCTCTGGTGCTATGGAATAGCGAGCTGCGATCAGAGCCATTATAAATGTCGTACCCAAAATCCGCGGCAGTAAATCGTTTTCAGACTCTGGTTATGCTCCGATGCAATAGCGCGAACGTCCTTGTCACTAACTTAAGATATGTATCCCATATGCGACGGCATTGCATACTAAATATTCATACATTTTATAGTTGTACATTTATCATACATCATACATTTTATAGATGAAATAGCCCGAAGAATTTCTCGTGCCAAATAATCTTGAGCTAACCGGATTGTTGTGCCATTGTTTCCCTTTTAAGCCGTAACCGGTTCTCCCCGCCGCTTCTGATCATCAAGGAAGGTTACATTTCCAGCCGTGCAAGAATTACTGAGAATCACCGCGCATGATGTTTCAAATCTACCAGCCCGTACCCGTGAGCCGAAACACCATAATGCGCGGCAAAGATGCATAACTATAAAACAGTATATCATGCCAGCATATTATGCAGCACCAAAATCCTTCACAATATTTCGTGATCACATCTTAGGTGTGCCACTTCTAAGTTCAGCTGGGCTAATGGTACGCTAATATAGGGAGTTATCTTGCTCCATTTGATATGTTCGTTAATCCACGCCTTATTTCATCAGATATATTCCAATAACCATTGGTAATGTTTTGAGTCATCATTTTGAGTTATTGACTGGTGTTCCAATTCTTTCAATGCGACACCCGCAGGTACTTTTCCTGGAGGTATTATTCTTTCAAGGATAGGTGTAAGAAATGAATTCTCCTCCATGCCTTGTTCTTAATATGCTATTTATAATATTCTTTTGAGTTCAGACTTTATAATTTATATTCAAGATTCTCAATAGAAACATTCCTTAGCTCCATGTCCCCATGATGCCCTTTGTCGTGATCTTGGCCAGTGCATGAAGTGCAATATTTTGCCTTCTTTAAAAATACCTTCTTAATTATAGAAGCATTAATTGGTATACAAACCCGCTGCTGTAACCACCTTTCAGTTATTACTCCAGAGAACCTTCCCATCGCTGCCGGAGCAACGGCATCCTGGCGCAGCCAGTACGGTCAAATTTTGGCATTTGTATATAAAGCAATGAAATGATTATGGTTTCGCGCGTCAAGCTGTCCTTTTTCTGCTGATGTTGTACCGGACATTCGGGTGCGCGCCCAATCGCTGCGCATTCCATGCCATAGCGCAGACGCAAAAGTAAACTGACCTGCGCATTCAACCAACTTCTGGCGAATTGATGATACAAGGAGTTCCGTAGATGGTTTCCGCCATCATGGAACGCATTATAGTGATCTGCTACCGTTATGCTGGCTCGGCGATTGATGAGGTAGGGGAAAGTTCAACTAGAGTATTTTCCTTTGAATTGACAGGCTGAGTTCCTCGAACATGGAAAGTTGCAGCGTAAAGTAGAGATGACGTATATTCCCGCCTGATGGTGTATCCGGCGGTACAGCCCAGAATAGATAAATCCTTTGGCTTTATCCGAGTATTACAATGGCATGGGATAAAGTGGGGCCGGAAGCCCGTTACAACATGCGGAAGATTTTCTAAAGGTATCAGCGCTCAATTGCATTCAAAGCCTTCCACATATGTACCAAAGTTCCAAGTTCAAACATCCTAACCATCGCAGACAACCATTACTGACTTAATGAGTTTCTCAAGACCGCAAGGGCCGCCGTTTCAGATCGCCAGATAATCTGTTACCGCGGCAAGAAGCCAAGGCCAATTTCGGCATGTGTCCTCGACCTTCCAAATACTTAATCAAGGAGCTCCCCATACCTGAACCTGCGAGTTCCCAAGAATCCACGGCTGGGATAATACTGTCTCCACAATTCCAGATTCTCAGAAATGTGGAATTGAAGTCATCCACCTCATGGCCATGCTTGGTGCCCTTGGGTGCGCTCTTCCCAGCTTTGGTCAAAACGGGTCAAATTTGGTGAGTCCAGATGGCTCAAGGCCTGCTCCTCAAATCTTCAAAGAGGGGGTTCGATTACCCTGCAACTTTAGCCTCATCCATGCTCAGAGCATTTTAATATCCGGCTGCTGGCCGTCCCATGGGAGCAAATTGAGGGCTACCGTAAGGCCGGGCGTCCCCTGGCGATGTAGCTTGACCCACTCCTGCCTTGCTGGTCGGGGATGACCCGTAAGCCTTGTCAACTTAAGGTCATGAGCTCAAGAATGGTAGACTTGCTCTTCTCCATGTTTGGATTCTTTCGTGCCATTGTCAATCGTAAGGGCCCTATTGAGAACCTGTCCCGACCATCTGCCGACTCGCCGCCAACAATGCCCTGGCCTATACCACCAACTTCGCACTGGTCTTAGACTGCAAATATGCTACTCGCATGCTTCATGAGATGGCTAGTCTTTCTCATGTGTCACAACAGATTCTTCTCGCATTGGGAAACCAATTATAATGTATCCTTGTTTTGCCAAAAAGAAGTTTATTCACGATTAAGAAGTCAAGTATGGTAAAGAACATTGAAAAATGTTGACATTGATTAAGCTCTTAGATTAGATATATATATTATACAATATAGGTGACCCGTCGACAAGACTTAAGCTACTCAACTACCTCATGAGAGTATTGCTAAAGAAAGCTACCGCATATATTCAAAATATGTAGAGGCTAAGCTTAGTTTTTAAATTGGTTTTGATCTTTGTGTGACATTATTTTAAAAAATGTTAGAATTTGATACTGTTCATCAACTATGTTTGTTATGAGTGGCTTACCCCGCCGAAAACATATGGGGCAACAAGTGCAATTGTTTGGAAAATTTTAGTTACTTCTTGCCAAGCTACTAGTAATTTTTGCATCGTGGTCACGGTGCGAAAAAGACTATTTCAAAAACTGCAGACAGCGTGTTATCGCAATGTGCTCCTTCTGTGAGAAATAATATCACGCTCATGCCATGGAATAGTTGTTTTCGCACCGTAACCATGATGCGTAAAAGGTCAGTCCAAAATCTGCAGAAATCGTGTTTTCGCACTGTGGCTATGCTCCTGATGTACATACAAGAAAATGGCTGAAATCACAATTGAACAAGACCTAAGATATAGATCTGACAAGGATTTATAGCTGACATTGAATTTTAAATATTCATACATTTTATAGTTGTACATTTATCATACATATCATACATTTCATAGGTGAACAGTTATACGAAAGTAATTTTCGCATTGTAGTCACGGTGCGAAAAAGACCATTTCAAAAACTGCAGACAGCGTGTTATGCGCAATGTGGCTATGCTCCTTAAAATGTGCATATGAATGAATGAAATAACAAATAACTAAGACGTAAGATATAGATGTGACATACAGTGACATTTTTTATACAAAAACATTTTGTGCTTATATTAATACAAAAATCTTTCAAGTACATTTTATTTTCTTGGCATCGGGTCCTGGGATACTCGAATCAAATGCTTCTAAGTCCTCTTCTTTTACTCCAGCTCCAATTGCATCTAACAGACACAATATATCAGGGTCTTTCTGTGCACAGGGCAAGCGAGCCCTATCTACTATTATAACTCGATCATAGTTCGTGGCCAGGGGAACATCGTTGCCAGCCAAGGACAGAGCTTTAAGCTTGAGGACCTCTTCTGCTCCAGATGGACTATATTTATTGTGAAACACAATAATTTCTCCCTTATGAAGGTATCCATATAATGTGCAATACTGCCGTCCCGACTAGGGTGACTCTTTCATGCCTTGCAAAAAAGTCATCAATAAATAACTCCTGCATAAAAGAAACATCAGATTCAAGTAAGAAATGAAAAATGAAACGAGATAAATACCTCTCTTTTGTCACGTTGGAGAACTATTGGGTTTGTTATTGAGAAAGAAGACTTCGATCACTCATGTTCTATGAACACAGAAGCGATGTTTGAATGAAGAGCTGGGAGCTTCAAATATGACATCTTTCACTGCTTCATACCTTGCTTTAGCTTGCTGTATGATAATGTCAAATGCGTCCTCTGGAGATATTGAGGATCCATCATAAGTAACAGCCACCATCATTTATCTCGAAACATCAGACTCAAAGCTATAAGTCCTCTCAGGCCTACAACATGGGCATATATCTGGCTCAGTATCCCATCCTCTCTCAGCCCTGTCACTTCAGATATATCATGCAGCAACAAGTACGGTTTCCCACATATGCGGATGGGATATGCTTCTGATAACCTCCTCATTCTCCTCATTTTCCAGTAGGAGCTTCTCTTCCTCAGGATCTATCTGCTCCTCTACTGGTGAGGCAGGACGTTCTATCTGAGTGACCTGCACACTTAAAGAAGAACTGGCATCTTGGTTTAACTTAGTGTAAATCATGTATGTGCTGAACATAATATCTAGCTGTAAAAACTTTCTTTGCCATCTTGCCTGCATAGTTCTGCATGTAGTCTCTTCAAAAACCTCCTAATTCGGTCTTGATCAGCCTTCGAAAACATCTTAATTAAAGCTTGCATGCTCAGTGAAGGCAAACCAGTCACAAGACATGGTTTCACGTCAGATCCAGCTCTAACATTAGGGATTTTTTGCAATCATAAAAGGGCCTTCTAAGAACTGCTGACTAAGCTATATGAACTACCAATCAGAAAACAGAACTGGCAATGCAATCAGCAAAACACTTATAACTAACTCACTGGATCACATTTTCTAGCATAAGTGTTGATAAAAAAGTCCAAATGAGCTTTTGTTTGGTGCAATAGATAGATCTCATTGATATCTTTGCAATCTTGGGTGGTTTGCATATCTTTTAGCCCCGTAGAATAGTAAAAAATAGTAAAAACCATATTTTTTGGAGTTTTGACAATCATAAGTGGTTAAAATATGTGCAAAGCACCTAAGATTGGAAAGATCTCAATGAGACCTATCTATTGCACTAAACGAGAGCTCATTTGGACTTTTCTATCAATAGTTATGCTAGAAAATGTGATCCAGTGAGTTAGTTATAACAGTTTTGCTGACTGGACCCGTCAGGCTCTGATTTCTGATTGGTAGTTCATTTATCTTCATTTGGTTTAGTTGGCATGTTTTGAAGGCCCTTTTTTAATCTCAAAAAAACCCTAATGCCATGAAGCTATGAAGAATGCCCCCATATGCATCGGTAGACCTGTTACACTCTGCCATAATGTCTACTGTCAGACAAAAATTATTGTATACAGTAGTTGCATCAACTGGCCAACCCATTGCCCTACACTCAAGGAGCTTGCGGCTGGTGGCTGCCATTAAATTTCTCCAGCCGAGATTAAATTTCTTATATATAATGCCCCTCTGCCTTGAATTTTGGCGAGTCAGGCTAAACATTCCCCTTTGCCGACCCATTGCCCTACACCTAAGGGGCTTGCGGTTGGCAGTCGCCATTAAATTTTTCCAGTCGCGATTAAATTTCTTGTATATAGGATGCCCCTATGCCTTGAATTCTGACGAGTCAGGCTGGCCTCCGCGCGGCGAGGAAGGCTGGCCGACGCTGCTTGACTCGCCGGAATTCAAGGCAAAGGGGCATTGGTGCAACGTAAATACAGGTTAATCACAATTCTGTGCAATGAAATCGTCAGAAAGGAGGGTAAAATGATCAGAATGTAGAGTAAAATGTTCGCAATGGAGGGTAGAATGGTCGGAATGAAGGTAAAAATTTTGAAGAAGCAAAAGCCGCAACAAAAACTCTGGAAGCAATGCCGCAGACGAACATCAAATTTTTAGATCGACGTCCTTGAAAAGAAAACATGCTACCCTGGACCCTGAACGAGGTGCACCCTGACTACCATAGTCGTCAGATTCGTCAATCCTACGACCCAGATCGTATGTTGGGGCTCCTGGGCACCATTCGTTTCACTTATAGTCATTTATGATTGGAGGCGCCTACGATTTTGAAATATGAAATACGATTTTGCCTAAGGTTTTGAGGGAATATCGAACCTCTATATGACTTTGCCTAAGATTTTAGAATATGAAATACGGGAGCTCGAACCTCTACCAAAATAAATCAATGACCTAACTAAGACTACTTTAACCAATGTGAGCTAATGCGATTATTTTTTATCTTGAATCTATGATTTTTTTATAACTTATTCGATTGTTTTAGGAATATATGGTCTATAGTTTCAGGAATTGTTATTTTTACATCCATATCAAATCCCCCTGGAACCCCCTGTTATTTTGCTACATATTGGCACGAAGCAATTGAACTAGGCAGCAAAGTTGTAATTAACCTGTATTTACGTATAAGGGAAAGTTCCCTCATGCTATTTTCTGGCCTGGAAAGGTGGCCGACACATGGTGCATGGAGCCCATCTTGACAGGCCAGAAAATAGCTCAAGGGGCCTTTGGCCTAATAGAAAGTTGGCTTAGCTGGCATTTTGCCACGTCACCATATAAAAGTGTTATTCCAAAAATTTTCCTTCCTTTCTTTCTTCTTCTGCGTCTCTGGCCGTCTCCAGCTATGGCGCCTCCGGCTGTGGCGCTGCTTCAACGGAGTGCTTGAAGGCCGTTGCTAGAGTGCTTGAAGACCGTTGTTGAGGGTTTTTGGTGCCTAAGACACGATTTTGTCGTTTGTGCGATAGTGTTGCTTGAATTTTTGCTTCTAACTTGTGTTCTTGTATCAACAACTAATAGTGGTAAAGATCCTGATATTTTGGCCGATTTGAAAGCACTTGAACGAAAGATCCATCTAGTTTGGCATTTGCACAAAAGATCCTTCGATTTTAGGTAATTTCTTTAGTTTCTTATTAAGTTTGCTTCTGTTTTTATTTTACTGACGTTGTTTCTTCCTTTTATCAAGTTCTTCAAGGTTCTTAGTCTTCGAAAGGTTGTAATGGCTCGACATCTTGTTGCCTTTTGTGCTTTTGCCTTGTGTTTTTCAAAGTTTCTATGCTATTCTAGTCTGTTATAGCTAGAATACTGTCTGAACGTCAAGATCTTGTTTCACAAAAATCCCCCTTTGTTCTAAATATAACTCAAGAAATGGGAGTTGTAGAGGCCTCTTCAATCAAGGAGACGATCCAAGTCTTGTTCAAATCTTGTCCTTTTGAAGTCCAGATCTTGGCCTTTTGTAAAGCTTTGAAGTGTAAATGGAAATCTGAACTTTTTTGAATCTTTTGAATCCCCGTAAATTGCTCAATGTTAATTATTTGTTAAAATAATATATAGTGAAATTCTGGGCTTGATTCGGGAGTTCATTCTGGAATGCATTCTGGGCTTCATTCTGGAACGCATTCTAAAAAATTAACTTGTCCACACAATTATTTAGGCCTAGTGTAGTGCGACTTTAGTCCACTTTTAGTTAAAACAATAACACGTGTCACTATGAGGTTACAACTAAGCCAACTTTCCGTAACAAACGAACGCCACCCAACAGAACGTGGAGGGATAACTAGATGGAGCCATGCCGCCATACTAGGGGTGGCCAAATTTGAACTTAAAGCACCAAACGACAGGGAAAAGGAACCTCATTAAATAGGCACAGTAGCTGACGGCCTCGAATAGGACAAGTGGACGTTTGAGAGCATTTGTTGCACCGCCGTTTTACATTCGTACCGAAGCCTATAAATGGAATGCAATAATCAGTCCATTCATCCTAAATGCTGCTGACATTCTCTGATCTGTATTCTGTATCATTAAACAGTCAACGTACCATTGAGAAACAGTTGGAACCGTTCTGTCTTCATCCCCGGACCACGAATAAACTGGCAATATTTGGGACGATCTTATTTATTGAAACATTAGGTATTCTGCATCAATGATTTTTTTATAAACAACAACAATTTTAAGACAATGCTTTCCTTTCCGCCAAAATTGTACCAAAGTGTCAGCTCTTCAAAAGTGTTCCTTGTGAAATATAAACATTGTATTTGATTTCTGAGAATATTTTCTAGATAAATCATCGATCTCTTTCCCAGCAATTGGAGGTCCACAATAAAAAACGCCTGCAAGAATGGGCACTGATTGTTACTTGCTACACGAGTGACGAGCTAATAAATGCAAGAGAAATAAAATTGCTGACCTATCCGAGCACCATCGTGGGTAACAGCAAGCCTGGAGAAGACCTTCGGCCAATTGGGTCTAGCGAAATGTGTTCTAGCCTATTTATCAATGCATCAGTGACTTGTCCGTAATAGATATCGCGTGAACCCTTTTAAAACTTACCCTAGTACCAGAAACAATGTCTACCCCACTTTTGGCGTGATGTAAAGCCTGGACCATTGCTATGAGCGCTGAGCGAGCGTCACCTTCCTCGTGTACACTAGTCAAGTAGTTGTGCATCTCAATTACAGCCTGCAAATCTAAGGGTAACTTAAAACTGTCATCCTTGAATTTAAAATATTAAAACCTATCCTGATACTAACCTTTTGGTCCATTTCTGCAACTTCATTCATTACGCCTTTAAACCATTCAAATGACCCTTGTTCTCTTGTTACCCAATAGAAGTATGCATTAGATGGCCCACGGGATCTTTTGCTGCGCCTTCTAGGGCTTTCGGAAGGTTTTGCAGGACTTTCAGAAGGTCTAGAACTGGGATCGCCAGATGAATCCTGCAGCCTATTTATAATCAGAAATATTACCCAGGAGATCAAGATATGTGCTTGATAGACTCACGCATAGCTGTTCTGTGAATTTGATGTGGTTTAGTAGATCCTTTAAAATGCTGATGAAAGGGGTTGCACCTATTCCTAACCCAACAAGGAGCAGCACATCATACTTCCGGTAGTCTTGTGCAGTAGCACCATAGGGTCCGTCAATACACAGCTTTGGGTACCTGAGAAAATAATTTGAGGAATTTCAAATCAAGCTGATAAGAAAATGAAAGAGGATTGGTAAACCACTACCTCACAATGTGGATGCTGCTGTTAACGTCTCTGACATCGTTACTGGACTCAATAGCCTAGCATAGTGTAAATTTTAAAGCTTAGATATTGTAGATGTTAGATAGGACCAAAAGCCACATACTCTTACCTCGGAAAATATTTTCTTCATCTCCTGGGTCCAATCTCCTGATGTTCGTATATGTACGCTTAAATAATCATCATCAGGTGCAGATGTAATCGAGAAGGGGTGCCTACAGTAGGAGGATATATTAGTGGGGTTGCATATAAGTTGTTAGTCTCTAATTTTTAGAACAATCCTAGCTGATCTCACCATTCAAAGGAAGAAATGGCCGGACATTGCAAAAATAGGTATTGCCAGCACGTTACCAGGATATATGGCAGCCTATAATCAAACTTTAGTCTCACGGCAATACATGTTCAATACAACTAACAAATTAGCGTAGTACCTTTAATGTGTTTACTTTGTATTGACGAGCTCGAAAAGCCCTCAGAACACGCTCCCCACAGTACAAAATCAGGGGCACGGATATATACATCCATGTCTGCAAAATGTGAATCAAGTTCAGATTTGGACTAAGTGGCAAATAATCACTTATAGAAATACTGACCGTTTTTTGTTTCCAATCTGTAGTAAGGAACAAACATATGGAATGAATTATAAGGAGAATGTACACCAGGGTAAATAGGTGATGTGAATACCAAAAGGCATTAAACCCTGTAAGCCTATGGAAAGGCCATGGTAGTTCGAGGAGGTTTCTTCTTGACCAGTGAGAAGCAAGAACAAAAGCTATGGACATCAAGACGACCATCGCCACTCCTGTGATCCCTTCAACAGAAAGGACAATATCGGCATAAGATGGCTGATGATACTTGAAGCCATGACCAATGGTTCTCATAAACTTGGTATTATCAGCATTTACTATGCTTGGAAAATCGCATGCCAAATGAATTCCTCCATGAAGTAAGACACCAAATGCTATGGCAGATGCAATAAGCTGCATTATAGAACACAAAAACAGACTTAAAAAGGATTCCTGAGGGGTAAGAAAATCAAAGCAATAAAATTGTGCTGACCTTATGAAATTGGATATTATCATCAAATGGAAGAATCGACCCTAAAAAGGTAGATCGGAGCCAGGTTATCAAGTTTCTACAAACTGGAAGTAAAATTATTGACATGTTCAATTTCAACGTCTCTGCTGCACCCTTGGCGGCACAGACACAGAATCCCATTATTTGAAAACTACTTCTGTATCGGTACTGTACAAACTTCCATGTGAAGAGCCCTATCATGGTCAAAAACCAGACCATCAAAACCCACGTTCTTTGCCAATTATCCACGGCATAGCACTTGGCTTTGCGAATAATCAGCTGCGGCAGGTTTCTTCTCTTTGAAGGGATCAAAATTTGGCTATAACTCTGCAGTGACCCACTATCAAATGCCGATGCTATTGGCCCTCTCATTAAACTCTCCAGTTGGGAGACCTGCCAGCTTAAAAAATAGTTTTTTCAGCCTTTTCACATTTCTAGATCGTTGAAAACAAAAAAGGTCTCTTACCTCGATGTACCCTTGACTACTGTGATCTAGCTCGCTTACGATCAATGCAGCGTATTCTTCTGCTTGTTCTTGCAGGATTGACAGTTTATTGGCAGAAGCGCTCAAGAGGATAACCTACCAGTATCTTGCGTTTAAAAAATGGTCCATCTAACGTATTCGAAACGAGAATGCCTTACCTCTTTAACCTCGTTTTCAGAAATCCGCCCATCCGCGTCTCTGTCGCACCTGAGTAAGTCAAGATATTGCTGGTGATTTTGGCTCTTAAAATGTTCAGTTAGGAGGAAGCGAGCAAAAGCGAAAAGAAAAGTGGATCATACAAATCAAAGAAGATTTGCAACCGAGAATCGAAGCTGTTGTCAGCTATTTGGGACCAAAATTCGTGAAGCTCATCAAGGGAAATGCTCCAATCGTTGATGCCCATTCTTCGGCATAAAGCATCAAATAACACTTCAGCAAACTCATTTGAATCTGCCATTCCTGTGATATACGCAAAACAAGGCTTCAATAAAGAGTCTTTCCGCTAAAAATTTGCTGCAGAAATCGCGCTTGCATCCAAGATTTCAAAGAATGCGTACCAATGCAAGCTCCGAAATCAGAACGGCAAAGCTTTCCATCATCGCAAGCTAAGGCGTAAAATCGAGACAGTACAGCCTCCCATTGTGCCTCTTTATTCTGGCAGGCGACAGCTCTGTCTATAAACCTCAAGCCTTGTAAAGCATGTTCCGTTCCAGAAGTAGTTCTTTGCACAGAAATATTGGGGGAGCATGCAACCGGCACAACCCTGGCCGACGATCCATTCCTATTAATCTTTTTATGATCCTGTGGCGCCGGATCCACCTGTGAAACAGATTTATCGACTGGATTTGGTTTTCCTTCCAGAAATAATGTAGTCTCCATTGTCCCAGAAGATTGAACACTTTGTAGTTTCAAACACTCTCTGTTTACATCCAAGGTAACTTCTAGCACCACTTGTGCACTGGATTCTGCCCCATCTGCTGCGATATCCGTTATTTGCAAATGCAAAGTATTGAAAGAATTGCTCCTGTTCAACTCCATATCCCATTTTCTGCTCGACATTTAAGCCCTGCCACGATGCATTTCTGATTTTAACCTATGTACATTTCATCTGCTCATCCCTGGGCACCCCTTTTCTTTTCTGTTTTTTCTTTTTGCTTGCCCAGAGATTTAAAGTTTCCTAAACAGCTGAAATGCAAGAACTAGAATGATCTTACGAAATTACGAAAACCTAAGAAGAAAACTTGAGCCTGGTGATGGGAAGATCAATCCAATCCATACATGGAGGTCTCAGAAGCTCCGGTGATCTAAGGCGGATTCTAAATACGTCCAAATGCATCGGACCTCTACGAACTAGATATTCACGAAAAGAAGATCAAATGTGCCTCAAAGCACTGCTTTGCAACTACCGGATTGAAGAGTTGAGCGGCAGCTGCAAAGGGAGGGAGGAAACAAATGAATGCATTGGCTTCAATATTTGCAGCGGTCCGGCGTGTCCTTATTGAGTGCCGTAGGTGGAGCATTTACACCCAGGACTTACTTGGGTTGGTGACTTTCTTCGCCAAACACCGGAATTAGGCAGGCCTCGAATTTAGATTTTGCAGAATGCCGCCTTTATTGGATTATTCTATACCATGTTGGATTATCCTCTACACACCATGGCATGTGCCAAGGTCTAAGGGTGCTTTCCCATGGACGGACGGACCTGGATGAGGTTAGACCCAGGTCCAAAAGTAATCGTCGGGGTTACTTTCCAAATGAGCTTCTTAACCTCAACCACTCAAGGTTCTTAGCTCATGAGAATATCAGAATCACACACCAGACCTTCAAGAAATTTGGAGGTTTTTTGCCCACGGGAAGGCACCCTAAGATCTTGGCAATCCAACAGAAAGCATGCATGTTTGACGGGGTCAAATGCTTGTTCTAAAATTTAGAGTCAATCACACCTTAGGCACAAAACATATTACATTGTTGACTGTATGTAGAGTATAAAACGGTGGCCCACAACCAAATACAAGAGGCTAAATATTACTTAGCTTGCAACTTAATGGAATTGAATTGATTGGGTTTTAAAGTCTTTGGAGACCAATTGGTCTATGGGACACAATACAATGCGTAGCAATAGATGCCAAATATTGAATGCATGTAGCAATACATCATGATTAAAAGAACTCCGCTCTTTTGGGTTTTCGAGAAAAACTCTTGGTAATAAAATATATACTATCACACAATAATATTTGTGATGAGACTGGGGCACGTTGTATCTTCAATAAATTTTCTCGATTGGCTAAGACATCCAACAAGTAAGACCCTAAACGAGCTGGAAATGAAGTATCCAACAATGTATGCAAATGTAACTGGTGAAGAAGGAGATTAGAATATTGCTCTCTGATACGATGATAAGCTGAACAAAATTGGAAAGTATACGCCTCATCTTTCACTTCATTCGACTGGCAACATATACACAATTAATTTCCCTAGGTGTAGCATCCCAACGGCCTGTCTCAATGCATAAATGATGAGCCCTGTATGAATAGATGTTATTAATCTTCCCTTTTTATGACCCATGGGTGCCGTTAATATGCTTGTGTCCCTATGTAAGTGAAGGTTTGGCCTGCTCCTTATAATGACTCATTTTAACTTTGCCTAGGATATCTGTATTCCATAGCTTCTGATTAAAACAAGCATCAAGTTAGGCACAGAGTTGTCCAAGCTATGTTGGCATAGATACACAATAGTGATTCTGGACCTCCCATTTCGTAAGCCAATTAAAGCACTTCTCTTTGAAACAAAGCTTTAGTCGCTGGAGCTCCTGTGATAAAAACTCTATTCTATCCTCAAATTAAAGATAAACATGATTTTTCCATGTTCAAGATTTTTGAACATATAAGACTAATTGTTTGATAAGTTGCCCCAATGCCAAACCATAAAAATAGGTTTCAACCAAAGAACTATAGAATATATGAGTGCGGGAGACGCTTTTATATGCGCCGCCAGTTGAGTCGTGGAAGATGAATGCCACACCCTTCGTGAGTTGACCAAATATATGATGACATTCTTGATGCGCTGTGTTTGCATATTGTTTCATTTTGATCAGTTTCTACATTGAGATTCAAAATATAAACATAACTATTTTTGGCTCATACATTCAAGAGATCATGGATTAACTACTAGATCAACTTATTCATCATATTCTTTTCGACTCACCCGATGCATGTACATATTTTTAATCCTATATTTGTATATGTTTTTGTATCCCATGGCGGCTACAGTTTTGACAACAAGCCTATTCCCCACACGGTTTTTCCTCAAACAACCCTTTAGGGCGTTTGTTAGGTTTTGGTCCCCCACCCGAATACGCTCATCTCTTATTTGGGTCCCATAGGCCAATTGGTCTCCTTTTGACTCCAAAAAACTCTATTCTATCCTCAAAGTAGAAGATAAGAATGATTTTTGTACACGTTCAAGATTCTGACAAGTACTAATACTGATAACCGGACCCCAATCTTCCACACCATATAACAAGACGGGTTCAACCAAAGAACGAAACAAATATATGAGTAATGTATGAACCTATATATCTCGTTGAAAGCGAAGCTGTGTGAGGTTCCCCCCCACGCAAGATGCCATTCTAATATAAATAAGGTATTCTGCACATTCAGTGCCCCGAGGGTGTGTTTGCATATTGTTTATTTTGTAGTTTCATGGTTTGGGTTTCAACGTATAAACATAACTATTTTTGTTAGGATACGTTCATTAAATTCTTTGACTTAACTACTATTGTTAAGACTTATTCATCATATTCTTTGACTTGTACTATAATTGTGGGCAAGAGTTTTTTAATCCTAGTAGTAATTGTTGTATTAGGCCATTGTATGGGTCCCATGGCCTCTTGGTCTTCGTGAACGTTAAAAAATCTATTCTATTCTTTTAAGCATTGGGACAAAGCACCATATCAATCTAAAGCTAGTAGTTTACCCCAAATCATATAGTCACCATGTTCACAAGAAAATGAAATTGAAATATGTATTTATTGTTATAAGTATAGAACTAATAATTGGAAGAAATATTTGCCTGACTCAACAAGGAGCAAACTTATAAAAAGACATCTTGTATACATGGATCAGAGGGAATAAGGCAACATATTAATAGCTTATAAAACTCAACCTTTTCACTTTCAATACCAAAGATCCATTAGCACCGAAGAGTTGTCCTTTGGTCCATCACAATATCAATTATAAAAACAAAAATTGTGTTTCCGCAATTACCCGGCTAAAACCAACTCAAGGAATAGAATAGATTTTTTACCGTGGCACGGAGACCAATAGGTCATGGGACCCGCCCTTGGGCTAGGAAATCATTACTACTCATCTTCAAACCTCTTCGAAATCACTTCAAGGGAAACATCCCCGGTCAATGATGATACTAGACCATCTAGATAATTCCACACCTAGGGCCTTCAAGACTTGAGTGGACGCTTATCTAGAACCTCAAGTATGTTTAATGTCAAGTCATTTAGATATCTTGGCTCCGGTAGTTGATTGATGAATTGTTTATAAAATGACATTTTCAAAAATTAGATTCCTGACTATCTCAAACACATGGCAACTTGTAAGAGTATGGCTAATATCTTCATCAACCAAATAGATCATGGATGTTCAATCCCCCATTTTCCCATCAAGCCTACATGTCTGCATACCATCCTTTATGATTCTGTGCATCCATGACAATTCCCTCGCAAATTGATGCAATAGCTACAAGCTTGTCCATTCGAAGCCCAGTGCCAAGGTGGGATTTATTGTGCATGATTTTGACCTCGCATTGGGCCAAAGTTCTAGTGGCACCGTGCCCATTCTATTGAGAAAAATGACCATTGAGATATTTGTGCAAAAACTCCTAATTCGAATCTTAAAAATTTTCAAGAACCTTTTCTACCTTTTTCCCATGTATCTTCCATGCAGTGCAATGCTCTTTCCAACATCGCGACAATTTGTACAGAACTTTCATATAACATTCTTTCAAACTCAAAGTTACCTAATATCATCCATTGCACTGGTGCATGCTATAAGAGGAGATGGCGCTTCATGGCGTTGTTGAAGAGGCCCAAAACTTTTATCTTATAAAAAGAAATAGCATAGGAGTCCATTATATTAACTCCTCATTTCTATACAAAAACTTTTGCCCCACTTTAAGCTCTCCCAAAGACTATCAATTTAGAGTGGTCTTTTCAATATCCCATGCATATTAGTAAAAATAGAGATAGAATATGTCAAAAAATGTTTCGGTTTGCCCCTAGGCAAACCAAAAACTAATGTCATCCTGCTTCATGAGACCTATCTCAAAACATAGCCACCATCCTCCCCTGGATGTAATGCAATCCATCTTCACAAGCACCTTCCTTGAACAATCAAAGAAGGTGGAGAAATTTCAGTTTTATCTCTGCTCCATTTGCATTTGTCTTTAAGCATATTGTATGCCTCTAAAACTAAAACAAAGCGAAGGAAAGTCACCATCCTAGAGATGGATAAGGCACCTGACAATTTTAGATGGTAAATTTGTCCAGACCATCTCTCTCCCATGGTTTTTTCACTATTTGCATGTCTCTTTCTTTCTTTTTTTTTCTATTTCTTCAAAGGTCAAATTAGAAATATATTTCATGTTGGAGTTGTTGCCATGCCACGGAATTGAACTCATTTGAAGAGATCAACTAAAAAGTGCACTACTATTATGGCTGAGGGCAACAAAGTCCATATAGCACGTAAATGATTGCACCAACTACCTTTGCCTCGTGTATATTTTTTTCCGCTACAAATTAATGAGGAAAAATATATAAGGATATGGATCATTTTACTACCATTAGTGGACAATTCGTCAGCATGCCCCATTTAGCAAACAGAAGAATATTTGGGAAATGATGAAATGTAGCATGAAGATATGCTAGCTTTGACGGACTCAATTGTGCCCAAAATAAATAGAGGAAGGTCTAATAAAATTGATATTTTCAACCTTAGAAGGAATAATAATTTAGATGCTTTGGAAGAAAAAATGTATCCAACGACAACTCCATCACCCCGCTTAGACCGCACTGCCGAATAGTCTACTACACTTCTAATATGATTCAAACAACATTATTTATTAAGCCAGGTCATCCCTACAGAGAAACGTTTTAACTTCAAGAACTTGACTTATTTTACAACTGTTTTAGGAATTTTATATATGGTATTACAATTTTGAAGCCTTATGTACAAAAAGTTTTCTACAATATCCATCACAAATTTCAATAAACTCTTTAGTGTTCAAATGCTTGTCCTTTGAAACCCACTCCATGGCAGGAGCAATTAATCCATACAAGCTTATAAATACTTACTTAGATCCATGTAGAAGAAAGCCAAGTCCTTTGTCATTTTTCCAGATTCAACAGTTTCAACACATGCAATCTTTAGTGTTTCAACAAAATCTACAAGTCTTGGGTTCTTATCCAAACAAGCTCTACAAGAAGTTTTCATCACATGATAAGTTCATCCATAAAGAAATATGAAGAATTTGGTAAATCTACCTATGGGCAAGACCCCGACTTCAAGCAAACATTGAGGCAATGCCTTTGTATATCATATTTTAATGTAATTCAAAGAAATAAAGATTGTCCCACGAGCAGCACCTGCTTCAATCGTCTTGCCATCTGGAGCTACTTGCATTTTAGAAACAAACAATAAGTAAGCTAGTGTAGCTTTAATCAATCTACCACATTAGCTTCCACCAACTCACCAAGTGAGGTTCCCGAATTAGACCAACCTACTAAAACCCATTATAAATGAAGGATAAACTTAATTAATTAATATGAATGAGAATACCTTGAGGCGATATAGCCATCTTTTGCCCAAGCAAACAAGCTCCACCGCATTGCATTACCCATCCTAACCGCATCAATCAACCTACAACCCCTATTGAATCTACCAAGACTATCTACAATGAGGAGTGTCCTTTCCCGCATTTTGTTCCCAATGCACCATTAAAATTTCCTACAAGAAGTGGATGCCTCATAGGAAAGATATAACTTAAGCACAATTGACTCTAAATAAAAAAATGGAACGCCTCATTCCTAGCAAACCTTCCCATTATAAACCGGGATTCCACGTAGGGAAATGCGCTTTACATAAAAAAGCGAGCTTCCATAAACTTCAACCCAAATAGGATATATCCCCAATTAACCTCTTGACTAACTTCACCCGATGTTTCAAATAAGCCTCAATAACATGCCATGCCACCTGGTTCCCTTTAAGCAAGAACATCAATGCTTATAGTTCCATACATAGTATACACATTGGGCATAAATCACTACGAATGGTTTTCATTCTCGGTGTTCCCACGTTTCACACTAGATGAACATGCACTAAAATATCTCCCATAATTTCTACTCTTGTTACTTTAGGCTATTTATATTCCAAAGATAGTATCCAAATTGGTGTCAAATCATCCCTGCTCGAACCCTTCGCAAAGCCAACCCATCCAGGGAGGTATTATCCTAATGCTAGAAGCCCGTGATTTTGTTTGGCTTCCTAAGTTTGACGGGCAAATCTTATTGATCTTTACCTCCGTTTCACTGGGGATAGAACGGAAAACAAGGTTTGCCACACGGAGGTAGTTATCGCAATTATTTTGTTCCTTCTAGCCCTATTTATGTTCTTCGTCCATATCGCCATGGCTCTCACCATCAAAGTACCAATCCTCTACCGGTTTGGTCCCATCTAGTGCATCAATCCTTTTTCCTCTACCTCAGGATCTCGACGTTGCCAATACCGGGGATGACCTAAGGCGGCAAAAGGTATCCAAAAGGCATGGAGGTGGATACAACATGAGAGATCTATGCATGGAACAATCGAAGCTATGGAAGAAAGTTTGAAGAAGGCCCTTCAAAAGGGGGGGAGGCATTGACATACGCTTTAATCTCTGCGCAGTTAAGGCCTGAATGAGCTGCTAAGCACAAATTAGATAGGCTTAATGGAACACAAATTGAATGAGACAGGGCCTTTAGAATCCAAAATCTCATGCCAGAGAAAAAGAGATCCCCCCGAGGATAGAAAAATGAACTTGGAACCAGATCTTGCCTTTAAGAGAAAGGTCAAAATTTCCTAATCAGCTTTGATTTCACTTCCACCATGCCACCTTCACCACCCTTTACGTAAGTTAGAAGGGCACTTGCAACGGATAATGATAAGTTTCTTGATCTTAGAACCAAAGACGCCATGACAAAGGGCCATACCTTTAGATTGCGGAGCATAATAATCGGATTTACCACGTAGAACTCGGAAGGGATTGAAAGTTGCCAAATTTTACCACCAATTGAGGTGTTAACCTCGCTTGAAGATGTCGGCCCCGTGAAATGAGTAAATGTCGATGCCAAATGGGATACCCAGGTTAGAGGTACATGGCCCGTGGTGATCCGCCAAAAGAAGGCGGACACCACAGCCGGGCATAATTTTCAGCTGACAAGCCACAAATAATTTTCCATCACTGTTTCGCCCAGTTCATTGGTTGTTCCGATGCAATAGAGAAAGTTTCCAAAATTTCCTTCATGTTCACGATTCAACTCTGTTCTTTGCAAAAAAAAAGGAATCATCGCATCGACTTCCAATCTACCGCGATCCATCGCCATCCGTAACCCAATGAAACCCCCGGCAGGGGAAGGCAACAATTGAGATAAGGCTTTTTCTGCGACAATGGTGAATAAGTACCACAGCTTGTCTTTTTGCAACCTTGGCCCAATTCCACCTTAAATATTGAAGATCGGGCATCTCGCCATGACAGCGGAGGACCGTAGAACTCTAGAGCATGTGAATTTCAAGACCACCGGTGGAAACTAACACCCAAAGGCTAACATCATCTTTTCTTGAAGTCCCAGCCGACATTAAAACCATATGCTTTGGCAAAATCTAACCCGGATAAATTATCATGTGACACTGCTTTCCCTTAACATGCCAAAGGAATGCCCTCAAAAGTCTCCCCAGATTATGAAGAATATGCCAAGATTTGAATGAAACCGATCTGCATTGGATTAATTTCCTTCACAAGGACCTTGTTTTAGTCTCATTTACAAGGCCTTGCGATTATCTTGGATATTTAAAAGGCATATTGGTAATCGGCCGTTTATCGATTTGGTCCAATGTTTTGACCTTGTTAATAATGGATTTAAACAAGGCTTAGGTTTGTTTTTATAAATGCTTCATTTAAAGAATTTGGGTAGATCATGATAAGTCTTTAATATTTAGTCCCCCAAATACTATTATAGTCTCAAAAAACTCCACCGGAATGCCATCAAATATGACATTTGTGGCTCAAATAAGTTGCTTCCCTTTGGATCCCGGTTGGTGATGGCCAAAGAGTAAGCATAATGGTTGCTCTTATCCACTTTAGTGCCTTCCAAGCATATCTCTCTCCCTACATCAAGACGTTTTTGCCTTTTTCACCATAAGTGGTCTTTGTTTTCTCATTAGAATCGTTGTTTTTCATATTTTAACCCCGCTTGATATCCGCCTTCTCTCATGAGTTACTTATGTTCTACCACCTTTTTTAGACTTTCCTAGTTTATGAACACCCTCTAGCTTTTCTTGCTTGGACCTTGACCAATTGGATTACTTATTTTATTACGCCTTTTTTCCAAAGATTCTTGTCCCAGTGTTTACCATAGTAGTTCTAGAAATGATGTTTTCCTTTGTTTCACCGAATAGAAGGAAAACAAGGTTCTAGAACTCATCAGTGAATTATCTGATAGTTATTTTGTCCTTTCCCCTTCTAGCCCTATTTATGTTCTTCCACGTCCCCTCTTTCTATCTCATCGCTCTCATTGCATCTCCTTCGTCCTTCTACGGTTTGGTCCCACCCTCCCACCCTTTCCGATTGTAAGTATACTTTATTTGTTAGTTATTATCTAGTTGGAGGTCCTCGCATTCCCTAATGGGGCCTTTGTGAACAGTTGAGGCCCTCGTGGCACGGATGGAGGCCGTGCACAGTTGGGGCCTTTGTGCTTTGAGGTCGGTGTGCCTAGTGGAAGGCTTGGTGCCTAGTTGGAAGCCTTGGTGGGTCGGATGGCCTTGGTGGCCTTTGGTTTGTCTTTTTGTGTGTATGGGGGTTTAAGCGTGGCTGTTTGGAGGAGGGCTTTGGATTTGGAGCACAAGATGAAGATCAATGGAAAGACAATTCAAACATGTTTTTGAAAGTTTTGGCAATTTCTTTGCTGTAATGTATTTTCACCCAATAAGGCTAGTCAAAGATGAGGGTACAAGATCTATTATGTTTTTGGACCTAGCATGGGTTAGTGATCCCATTATTGTCGAACATTTCCTCGAAAACCCGAAAGGGCGAGGTTTTTTAATCCCAGCCATAATGGTTTCACTAGCTTGCTATCTGTATGTACTTGTTTTGGTTATCAAGGAGATGCCCATGAGCAGTATCAGCATTCTTGTCCGTGTTTACCATAGTAGTTCAATGTTCTTTGTATTCTTGTAATTGGGTTCTGGTGAGGTCATCATTTATCTAGATCTTTTTCCCCTTCAACAAAGTCTTTTTCTTCAACACATTAATTTTATCCTCCCTGCAACGGAACTTTACAATAACATGCCTGACCGTGCCATTAAACTTCCCAATCCAGAACGCCTCTATAATTCCAGCACCCATGACTTGGAGCTCCTGCCTATAAAAAGACGTCACGACTTCTGTGGTTTTCTCTTCAGCTTCTTCTCTGAGACCTATAATTCTAATATTCAAGGCTTTTTCTTTCTTTTCTTGTTCCTCAACTTAAGCTGTAAGCTGCGATTTTACATCTACCATGTCACTTTCCTTATCTCCGCCATAGATGTCACCAGATTGCTCCCCTGAAGCACTAAATCCTAGATTATTCATATATGTTCTAGGATGTAGGATCGACCTGGGGTTGTTTATAGTGCAACTCATATGATGACGAAAACATGCTATTTTGGAGTGGAAGTGGATGGATGATATAGTATACCATTAAAACATTGGACATCTGAAATACGAGTGCCCAACGTATCAAGTTTTGAGATAATTTTGAAGAGATAATCATATATGTCTTTAAAAAAGAAGCATATTAAATTTTGAGAGAAGTTCAAATAGATATTCATATCAAATCTTTTAGATAGATAGATAGATAGATAGATAGATAGATAGATAGATAGATAGATAGATAGATAGATAGATAGATAGATAGATAGATAGATAGATAGATAGATAGATAGATAGATAGATAGATAACGTTCATTGAGTACACTAGGGCATTGAATTGAATTTTATTGTCCACAGAGACCAAATGACCTATGGGATCCAAACAAACAAACAAACAAACAAGCAAAGAACTGCCGGCCTATTACTATCTGGGATTAAAAGACCCCTCTCTCGAAGGTTTTCAAGGGAAAAGCTTTAGCATTAATAGGCTTACTGATAAATTGTATAATTATACATGTCTGTGGGGCACAATTGGGTCCGCTTGCCCAATATCTTTTGAATGTAAGATGACGATGCTCCTACTGAAGTTGTGTTCATCATCACATGTAGCGGTTGGTTAGGTATAACCAACACATCACAGCATATCCAGATAGGTTATTGATGACACAGTTCTTCAAAAAAAAAAAAAAAGTTGATGAAAAAAATGCAGTTACAATAAAAGCCTTGACAAAGGATGCATGCAGATTTCTCATACCAAACACCATTTTTAGCTTCCCAGGACCCTGGATGACAGTATATGTTGCACAATATTGATCTACAAATGCATGCCTGCTAATACATATTGGCTGTGTCCAACTTGGATACCATCAAATTGATTAGACAATCCCTCCTTATACAGACATAAAAGATACATCACATCAAAGTTTTGATCACTTACCAGACACAAGTCTATTGATATTTTTACAAAGAATTGGTCCTCTGAAGACAGTACCTGCCAAGTTGGTAAGAAGATGTTATAAAACAGATGCAGTTACAATAAAAGCCTTGACAAAGGAAGCATGCAGATTTCTCATACCAAACACCATTTTTAGCTTCCCATGACCTTTGATGACAGTGCGCAATATCGATCTACAAATGCATGCCTGCTAATATACATTGGCTATGTCCAACTTGGATACCATCAAATTGATTAGACAATCCCTCCTTATACAGACATCACATCAAAGTTTTGATCGCTTACCAGACACGTCTATGGATATTGAAGTAGGGGGTATCATGTATGTAATTGTATCAGGAGTCTCATCCTCCTCTTGCATTTCTCGAAAGAGTTGAAGAGCTTTGGTTCCAAATCCATGTTGCACATATTCTGCAAGCATGTCATTCCACATATTCTTCTGGACACCTACATTGGCATACATGTCGACGAGATTATTGCACAAATGTATATCCTGTTCAAGCCCATTTTGTATGATATAGCCATGTATCCTCCAGCCTTCTTCTAAGGATTTTGTCTTAGAATGCCTTTGTAAGAGACAAGCAAAACTATCTGCATCACATTGACCATTCCGTCCCTCTACCCTATGCAACCACTTCTCTAGTGTGCCCAGTTTATGCAACCCACTCGGATCTCTTACTAGATTTGGGTTGATCGCACAGATGAAATTTTTTCCTGAATTCAAGCCTGTTTAGCAGCTGATGATGGGTTTGAATTAGAAAAAACGAAGAACATGTAACTTGTTAAGTATCGATCTAAAAATATATTCTTTCTCATATCAGTTTAAGAAGACCAATAGCTCTATTTTTACATGCTAAAATTTCTCAAGGCAAACGTTTCTAGGCAAAGGGTGCTCTTATGCATATTGCAGTTTCTCTCAGAAATAGGGAATTTGCACGAACTCCTGTAGAAGAATACTTTTACTTTTACCGGCAAGGGCGATGAGAAGACTTACCTTTTACACCAGTTTTAGGACAGTCGAAACCAATATATTCGGAATTGGATTACCCTTTAAAGGCTTTCCATTTTGAAGCAGGAACTATAAGGCAGCTCTAGAACTGAGCCAAATGTCCACGCCGAGTATCTGCCATATCCTATTCCAATCACGGTAAGAAGAGCAGTGGTCTCATACACTAACGAGGATGACCGACAGTTTAAGGGCGCTAGCAGGTTTGGAGCGGCTTTTGGAATATCCCATGCATCAGTGTGGGAATTTAACACCCCAGATGGTGTCAATGGCAAAAAAATATGTCAAAGAGACCATTTTCAAGGGGATATATGTCAAAAGAGGCATTTTAGTTCGATAAAATATGTCAAAAGGGACTTTAAAAAGTTTAAAATATGTCATTTGACACACCATAAAATATAAAGTGTGTCAAAAAATTTAAGTGCCTAGTATTTTACATTGTTAGCTACACCCTGTTTTAATTATATATGGAAAAATCCTTATATACATCAATTTCTCTTATGTTCCCCCTTGTTCGGTTTATTGGCTAGTCCATTGGGTTAGCAACTAAGAGATCTTGTGCTCAAGTCTCTGGGGGTCCGTCATATGTCCTCATGGATGCTGCCAATGTGGCATGACGTAAAAATACTATCTATCTATCTTACAAACCTTCCAATAGTTAAAAACATAAATACATCGGGGAACACCTTCTTCAGACATCTTGTCGAAAGATCCTACACCGGGAACAACAATCTCATCAAATTACCAGAATTCTAGGCTAGAAATGAAAGAAACTAAATTCCTATTTGAAAGCATGATCCGTTTCTGCTCCTTCAAACATTCTGATAGAACTTGGTTGAGTCTGCCTAGCATGGTTTCCATCGCATATGAAGAACTAAATGATGAAGAAGAACTAAACAATAATGCAAACCTAAAGCAAGACTCTTCTATTTGAGGTTCATAACCACTAACCCCCATGATACCCTACAAAAATAACCGAGCCTTATGGCGCACCAAATGAAAATGGTGGCACATAAATGAATTATTATGGAGGGTGCGTCAACTACAAATGCAACATGCTAAGAAAGTGGAAACAATAGATTCGGTGACGATCTCACACTCGTCCAAATCAAACTATCAAGGCTCTGTTCAAAAATCCCCATCATTTGGAAAACTCCCATTTGATTGCACTTGCTCACGTGTACTATGGCCCTGCAGGGCTTGTCCTCAGGGAGTAACCGGGCAACAGGGTCGCGATTTATGCGCGGTTGAACCGCACGGTTCAGATGCTATTTGGAGTCATCGGATGCATGCCCATAATGGCATGCCCAAATGGATGCCTCCCATCACTGTCAGGATGGGCATCGACGGGCTGATACAAGGAGTCCAAAAATACCAATCTGGACATGGTCGAAAAAACCACGTCTTGGACTCCAAATACGGGCTCCCATTTTAGGCCTATTAGAAACGGTATTACTAAAATGACATACACATTGAAGAAGGAATAGAGAAATAAAGATTTGAAGTAGAGAAATAACAAACTATGTAAAATTCTATGTAAAATTACCAGCACATCTGCAAATTATAAGGATATGTACAGAGCAACATAATGCCACATTTTGCTCTATCTTCCTTATTTCCATCTTCTTCTAATAGTAAATTTTAGCATACGCCTATACATTGGAGATCATGTGATGGTCTGCAAATGGTAAAGAAACATTTCATTTCTGCATCATCCATCCTTAATGCAGGCAAAGGAATAAGACCTATAAAATTATCCCACTTGCCATACGAAAAATGCAAACTAGGTTGAATTGCATTCGTCGTACAAGAACAAAATACAAAACTGTAATCTAACACTAATTTTCATTAGTCCTAGGCATGACATCAGCACAATAGATGCTAGAAAACAAGGTTTGGTGCAAAACCACTCAGAACAGACGATACATGTTGGCCCCAAATACAACATTAGATGGCAAACTCAAGTCTCCCCAATTAAGGCTTCTAAGCCAGAAAAGAAAATAGCCTAAAGGGGCATCCATCTATCTGAAAAAGAAGCAGCAAACCCAAAGACTTCGACAAACGGCCAGAGAAGAGAAACTTCCACGCACTTAAAAAAATAAATATTTTGCAGAAGTATAATGGGCGCAATGCAGAGCCCTTCAAGAAAGGAAACGAGATTAAGGAATGGAAGTTTATATGGGTTTAGAGGACCTGGTGATCAAAAGCAAGCAAGATGGCGATGCCTAGTATCTTCATACCTATCTTCTTGGTATTTTTTATTTTAGCTCTTGATTTATAAAATGGCGGACCTTACGGTTTAGACCCATGCCACGTCAGATTTTAGGGTGTGGAGGTGATATGTGGACGAGCTAGAATTGCAGAAAGGGTTGTAGGCTTGGTAGGGCTGGTGTGCTAAAAATAAAGGGTTTCTTTTTTTTTGGTCGTGAAGCCGCCTCAACCTACTCTCTGCTCGTATCGATGCTCTCTACTCGAAGGAGGATGAAGTGATGCATTGCCTGTTGATCCCCCCATAACTCTAGATATTTAGATTCGATGCTTTTTTTTTTATGTTTCTAGTCTAGTCTGATCGGGATAGGCGAAACAGTCCAACCAAAGAGATCCTGGTTTAGATGAATAGTCCAGAGAGATCCTGATTCCGAACATGGGATTTAAAATAGCAGGCTTCTTATCACAGGGATGTTGAATAGGGATTTTGATTTTCTTTTTTTTTTTTTAATTGAAAGCGTATTTGTATATTAATTATAAGTTATAAGTTAACAAAAAGTACTTTTCACAGGGAAGTATAACCCTATTAGGAGTAAAAGAAAGGAAAGATGATAAAGTAAAGCACAGTTGTGATATGGATAACAGTGTCTGATATGACTCATGTGTCCGCTTAGAAGTATGATCTGAGATTAAAGTTGCTAGATTTTCTGCCTCTGCCTCTAACCATGACTGTGAGAGTACAGAACGCGCACAGACATGTTTCTGATTTTGCCATATTGAAGCGGCTTCTGCTATCCGTAGCTTCGCAGAGCATGCCTCTTCTTGCATCGGGATTCTGGTCGCAGCAACAATTACAAAGACATGGCTCCTCATGACTATAAATATCTGGAGGACCGAACACTTTGATCCATTGTTGGTTGACAGCCGGATCAATCTTCTTCCACTTGAGCTTACGCACCAGCACAAAAATAATTCTCTGAAATACCAACAAGAGAATTGTGAGAACCATAATAAACCTTATGCAACGACAGTTATCCATTTGATATCATATTCAATTTGCTTGATAACAGCTTCCGGGTGAGTAATATCACAGTTAAATATGAAATTATTCCTTCCTTTCCAGATTCTCCATAGAAGAATATAGATCCTCCAATCATTAGGGTAGTTTGGCAGAAAGAACTCCAACGAGTCGAGGGAATTAAGATCATATCCAAACAGAGTGGAGGCAAGCTCGAGAACCCATTCCGACCAGGTACAGAATCGAAAGAGGTGCTCCTCATCTTCCCTGTGACTAAGACACCTGGGGCAGACATCTGACTCCGTCATATGGATCCTGTGCCTTTTGTAATTGGTCGCTAAAGCCCTATGCCAGAGCTGCCACATAAAGGATTTCACTTTGGGGGGAATGGAGCTGAACCACATGAACTTCAGGTTCCTAATGCATCTGTCTTCCCCAATCTGCCATTTGATGTGCATAGAAATCTTCTGGTTCCTCATCAGAAATCTGTAAGCAGATTTAATTGTGAAGCCTGCAGAGCCGTTATGGTTCCAATTGAGGTCCTCCTCTGACCAGCTGCCCTAGGACAATATAATGCAGATATTATTGTATAGCATCTCTGTGTTTCCATCTTCATCAGCCAGCACCGAATTCCTAAAAGGAACGATCCCATGGTCATCAAACATATCTCTGATATGATGCAGTCCCTTACTGCTCCAAAGCTTAGCCTGTTCTGGAAAGTGGCAGGCTAAACAAAGGGACGGGTCGTTAGTAAGGAGAGCTGGATTCCAGAAGATCGATTGATCCATGGATAGCCCTTCCTTCCAAGTGAACATCCCCTTAACCATATTCCAGGCTCTAATCCATTTCTTAATTAAACCTGGGATGGAGTTAGGAACCGAGAAGGGAAAATAGATAGCATGGGGCAGATTTAATTTAAGCTTCCTCCATCCATAGGAAAGACATTTGCCCAAGTAATGTCTAATAATTATGGAGACCGGATGGTTAATTCTATTATAAGCTGCCTTATAAAAGTATTTGGCTGCAAGGGCCACCCCCTGCTTTTCAATAATGATGACTCCCAGCCCTCCTATATTCTTGCTTTTGCAGCATTCCTCCATAGCTACTGGGGTTCAACATCTCTTGTTCTGACCGCTAGAGATAAATCTGCCAATTATACTTTGGAGCTTGGACGATACTTTCTTAGGGGCTAAGATGACAGAGGACTGATAAACATGAGAAGAGGAGATGACAAAATTAGCTATAATAGCCCTGCCCTGCTTGGATATATATTTAGAGTTTAAGCTGTCCACCTTTTTCTGGAATTTTTCAATAATATCTGATCAAATATCAGAGGGACTCCCTTTAAGAGCTAGGGGGATTCCTAAAATTTTAGTAGAACTGGTGGGGAGGATATACTTACAACCCATGAGAGCAGCTGTTTGCTCTCCTTTTACCTGATCTCTGGCCATTACTTTAGATTTAATCGGATTGATTTTGCAGCCCGAAGCAACTCCAAATTCCTCAAGAATAGTTTGAGTGTTGGACAGAGATCTTTTATCCATTGAAACTAGAAGAAACATATCATCTGCAAAATGTCCATTCAAGATCTGATCCATTTCTCCATTATCTGGGAGGGTGAGTGAGACCCTGGATCATGTCAGTTCTTTTGGCCTCTTCTAGCTTGCTATGAAGGGCCTCCATTATAATAAGAAAGAGGAAAGGGGCCAATGGGCATCCTTGCTTGACACCCCTTTAGAAGGGGCCACATTCTCCATTAATTAAAACTGAAGATCTAGAATTTGAGAGAATAGCTTTAAAAAGGAGAATTACCTCATTAGAGAAGCCAAAAGCACTACAGCAGAATTCCAACTAACTGTGTCGAAAGCCTTGGTGATGTCAAGCTTAATAAGGGCAATATCTTGATTGGAGTCCTTGGCCCAGTTCAGCCCCAACACTGCTGTCACCACGTTGTCCAGAATGAACCTATCTTTTAAATATGCAGCCTGGGAGGTACTGATAATTCTCTCTAAGACATTCTTGAGTCTTCTGGCAATGGTACCTAAGATAAGCTTATAGATGACATTGGTCGGCGAGATTGGCCTGTAATCCGAGAGGGAAGCAGGCATATCAGTCTTAGGAATTAACGTGATTAGACTGGTGTTAATTCTCGCATCCAAACACTTCATATCCCTGAACTCATTAGCCAAATTAGTGAAGCTCTCCCCGAGAATAGGCCAAACTTTGATGAAGAATTCAACCGGGAGTCCGTCAGGGCCTGGGCTTTTTCCTTTCTCCATATCCGTAGCTATCTTAAAGAGCTCCTCATTGGAGAAAGGCTTGTCAATACTTAAGTTATCCTCAATACTTACCTTTGCTTGGAGATTGATGAAGCTGTCCATGGTGGCCTGGGGACTATCCTGATTGGTTCCCATGATACTCGTAAAATGGGCAGCAATAGCTAGTTTGATCTGGTTCTCATCCGAAATATCTTCATCCCCCACTTTTATTTCAAAAATATGATTTTTTTTAATTCTGCCTTTAGCTTTAGCGAAGAAGAATTTGGAGCTGCTTCTCTCATCATCTTTGATTTCTCTAATCTTGGCTTTGAGTCTCCAGCCTTCAGCGATCCTTATCTTTTCTTTTTCGATATTCATTCTGATTTCATCTTTTTCCCTTTCGGGGGCATTGGGTAGCCTATCCCTCAAATTCTGTAGGAAGGAGAGCTTATTGTGATGGACTGTTTTCCCCCCAATCTTTGAGCCATTTCTTAATAGCTCTAGCTACCTTGATCCACCAGTACATCCATCCTGATTTCCCAGTCGGCTTGGGGAATTTAGCAAGGAGCTCCTGCAGTCTGTCCATAAATTCCTCGTGCTCAAGGAGGCTGATGTTGAGTTTGAAGTAAGTTTCCCTCTTTTTCTTGACAGAATTGCTCGCCATAATCCTCAGCTGTTGGGGATAATGGTCCGATAGAGTATAGCCTTCCAAGTTGTTGACTTTGTTACTGTAGTTCCAGAAATTCTCAGAGAGGTAGAACCTATCGTGGAGGCACAGGGTGGGATCAACCCTTTTATCAGTCCAGTTATAAGACTCTGGCTTTGTTCTTGCAAGAGTTAAATTATGGCCACGAGTAAGCTCCAGCCAGGCATCCTTTTCTTGCTTTCCAAGGGTTCTAAGGTTCTTGTTTTTCATAAAGCTGTTAGTCACCATGTTAAGATTCCCCCCCTCCCCTCCCCCCCAAGAATGCCTCATCAAAATCTAGATTATCAAGACTGCTTTTGACCTTTTTCCATACCTCCACCCTTTCTACTGGATTATTGTAAGCATAAATATTTACCAAGGCAAGCCTGATCTTAAGGATGGTACAAAGAAGAATCTACCACCTGCCATCTCTACCATTAATCATATAAGTGTCAGAAATATTAAGATTATTCCTCCAGGCTATCGCAATACCTGCAGAAGAATCATTAGCAGGAATCGACCAAATGCCATAGTTAGGAGGGAGAGTTCTACTAATAATAACCTCATGATCCGAATCATAATCTTATGCCCTTGAATAAACAGAACATCAGGGTTGAGGGAGGAGAGACAAACTTTCAATCTATCCCTTTTAATGTTACTATTAATTCTCTGGAGATTCCAGGTAACGCAGCTAATTTCCCTATCCATTAATACTTGTATTTATCTAAAGCCTTCCCTGCTTTAATGGTCTGCTTCCTCGGGCTTGATCTGCTTGGGCCAAAGTAAAGCTTCCTTTTACCTCTGCCCTTCTTTCTGTCTACTAGATTCCATCCCCTGTCCTCCATATCCAAAAGATCTTCAATTCTCTGATGAGTATCTAACTCATCCTCTTGCTGATAGGACTCCAGATTCTTGGGTAAGGTAAAAATGAGGTCACCTGTATCAATCCTAATAGAAAGATTAATATTTTTAATGAGGACGACCATATCATCATGGATCTCCACCTTTGAGTGGTTATCAAATTCCTTCATATCAGATAGGACAATCTGGTTGGTATGATGCTGTTCGTTATGTTGAACTGAGTCCCCGGGATTCTTATTAACCTCTTTTACATCCTTGTTTGTAGCCTTTGGAAGCCACACCTGTTTCTGATAATCTTGGTGATGGGCAACCTTTGGTTCCGGAACAGGCCATTTAGAATAGCTGATACTTAAATCCAAAAATTCATCAGCTTTAACCCTAATTTTGATTTTCCTCTTCCAATCAGTCTTGATCCTCTTAGAAATGCAGACCGAAGGGAAACTTGTTTGAGGTATATTAACTTCAATGACCTCCTCCAAGGATTCTGAAAGGGTTGTTAAGTGGGATCGCATCCAGAAAGCCGGAGGAAGGTTAGGGAAGGATAACCAAGTGGTTGTTTGAATTTCACCTACCATACCCGGAATGAAGTTAGGAGACCACCTCATCATGTAAAAGGGGGCATTGCTAATGAGGTCGAGCTTTCTTCTGAGAATGTGTTTAACACACAGCTCGTCTCTGCATACAATTTGAAAGGTATTCTTATCAAGCTTGAGGATGGACAGAATCGGAATATGCTGGGATTTGGTGATCCAATTCTTGACCTCCCCCTGAGTTGGGCAATTCCGTGGGAAATGTATAAGAATAGTATTTCTAGAAAACATGTCAGTGACAGAGGCATCTGAAACTCCAAACAAATCAATAAAATCCCCACTGATCACCCTCTGACTCCCTGGTTGAACAGGGGGATCACCATTCATGAGAACATTTTTATAAGAAGGAGGAGAAAGAGAACCTTTTGCTTTATCATTCTTGCTGATAACTGGGATCGAGTTGCTGATTTTGCTCTCTCCAATTTTCGTCTTCGTGATGTTCAACACAGAGAGCTTAACCTCCTCGCAGTTCCCACAGTCACAGGAATTCACCTCCTCCGGGTTGAAGAAGCCATTAGAGTCTTTGATTTTGCATTTTTTTGCCATCTTCTTACCCCTCAATTGGTAAACCTCAATGGATGTTGAGATTCCTTCCAATGGTTCGTTCAAAGCAAGCCCTGACTTGAAGGATTTCCTGTGTCTTTCGATGACGTGATCCTCGGCTTCCTCCCACCTTTTAATTAGTCTGATACTTGCATTAGAGTTTTCTCTCAGACCATCCCACTGAATAATCAGATTTTTTACCTTTGCTAACAGTTCGTCCATGAAAGCCCTGAAAATACTGTTCTTAAGGCTGCAGCAATCCGTTTCTGTATGCCCTTGTTTAACTGTTAATAGCTTATACAGGGTATTGTCCAGTTCCTGCACGAAACCGAAAGTGTTCCATACCCAGTCTCTGTCATTGGCTCTTCCGTCCGAGTAGTCTTTGTCAATGGAGGCCATCTTTTCTCTGCATGCCAAAATCCCGACCTCCTCATGCACTCCCAAACAGAAGGCTGCTGCTTTCTGCTGGTCTCTTATAATTTCTAAGCCAGTGTAAATTTCCTTTAGAGTCCCCCATGCTTTGTCTCTCCTATCTTCCAGCCAAAAGATCTGTGTCCACTCATCGTCTTCTTTGCTGTTGTGCTTTGCTGAAGAGCTTGCCTTAGTCCTCATTCTTGCCCGAAGGTATGCCGAACACAGACCAGAATTGGAGCCTCTGAGCAAGACGAAGTTGAAAGAACAACCGTTAGCAGAAGACAACGAGTCTTTCCCCTACACCTTTTCCCTCCAGAACAATGGTTAACTGCCAATGATAACTTCTTCCTTCCCCCGAGAAAAAGCCCAAAAATTGACAGACCGTACCCGAGAACCACAGAAAAATCAAATCCTAAGAACCTATCCCGACTCTACCCTGACAAGCCCCCTAGATCTGGCAAGGGGCCCAAGAAGGGAACTAATTAGAAACCAGAAATCTCCAGACCACCACGTCGAGATCCCTGATGTGCTGAGAAGGCTGGAGATCAAAGAAGGCTGCCCAATAGAAAATTGGTTCAATCCCGAATTCCAGAGGAGCGCTCATCATAAAAAGATTACGTTCAAATCTATTCCCCAGGAAAGGTTGAGAGTTATGAGCCGCCACTCTTAAGGAACCTGATCTATCAAAGCAAAGAACACATAAGAAAAACGAATTAAGCCCGAATCTACAGAAACCTATTCTAGACTGAGATTGAATTGCATTAGAGATCAAATTTTCAATAGTAACTATGGAATCCTGGTTTTCCAGGGGGATGTTAGTAATTCCCAACCCCTGGAGAACAGCTTCAAGCAAAGCCTCATCCATCGGGGTTGGGAAGTTCTTCCCAGAGCCAGGGGATTTTGATTTTCAACAGAGGGATTCTGGTTTCTAAACAATGAATTCGAACAGAAGAAGAAGAAGAAGAGATTTTAACGTCACGCCACAAGGCAGCGCCACAGAACAGAGGGCTATAGGGTAAAAGTTATTTTAAACATATATTTTAAGTAAAATTTATTATTTACAAAAGATCTAAATCGGATCTAAAGCAAGCGATCTTTCGATCCGTCTGATCCTCAAGATCTGAAGGACCTATCTTACAATCCTTTTAAACACTGATTGGGCATTGCAAGATAGCAACACCCAACAAGTTGCAGTCGCAGGCGACCCTACTCTAGGATATCTTTTTTTCTTTTTTTCTTTGGGCAGCCCCAACTCCCTTGGAGCTCGACCTTATCCAAATCTTGGCAATTAGGCAACCCTACCCTAGGACATCTCCTTCCCCCCCTCCCCCCTCCCCTTTTTTTTGCAGTCCCAACTCCCTTGGAGCTTGAGCTTATCCAAATCTTGGCAATTTAATGGAGTGGAAGTACCCTATTTCTTTTTGAAGTTGTTGGTTTATGCCTTAGGTGTCAAGCTTTAGTTGTGTTTTGTCATGTTTTTTTTTGAAGTTGTTGGTTTATGCCTTAGTTGTCAAGCTTTAGATTTTTGTGTTTTGTCATGTTTTGATGAAGTGAGAAGCAAGTTGTTTGGAAGTCAATGATGTTGTCCACATTTGACCAGGTTTGATTCTTTATATTGAGTATTTTGCTTAATTTGGTTTAGGTTTCCAGAGTATTTTTATACACTAAATTAGAGATCCTCATGCTATGGTGGGATCGATACAGATTTAGCTATGGGCAATAAGGCAGCTTTTTTATTGTTAGGTCATTTAACACTGCCCTTTAGCAATGGACGTCATTGGAATGTCAAATTTCCAATTAAAAACAAGAGTATGATCGACTTATTCATTTCTAAAGACGAGCATGGAATGAAAAGGACTGGCCAATTTTAGCAAGGGATGGAGTTGGAAGGTCAAATTTCCAATTGAAATAACAGAGGTTCTATATTTTCCATTTCTGAAGACGAGCATGGAATGAAAAGAGCTGGCCAATTTTTATTCTAGGAATTCAATTTGAGCACAAATTCAAGAGCTCTTCTGTGTCTTTGCTTTAGGCATTGACTTCATTACGTCTATAGATTGGAATTTCGCTACTTTGCTCGTTTTGAAAAGGCGAATGAGCATGTTTAATGTGCATGGAAGAATGAATATTTATCATGTAATCTACTTTTGTAGAAAACATGGTGGCTTTATGTGATGCTAATTATGGTGTATATATTCTCTTAATATCTTCAAGACGCCGTGATGGATTACACCATTACTAACTATAATACCCCCTCCTGTTGCAATGAAGCTTCTCTTTCCACATACTATGAGATCTTCTAGATTCTTGCCAGTAGCATCCGAAACCTAAAAAAATGGTTTAAAAAACCAAAAATCATGCTCTGATACAAAGAGAACTATGAAGGCACATAAAGTTACAATTTCCCTTCCCATTCCTTATGCAAGTACAAAGTGGGGGCAAACTTCCTCTAAAACTTAGCTTAACATGCTAAAAACAAGACTGACATTGTTCATAGCTATTATTATGACCTACATTAAATCATTCACTAATAAAACATTTGCAGGAATGACCCCAAGTGTATAAAGCAATTTTAAGTCAACGTTTAGGACTTACCTTCCCTCCAGCTTCAAGCACACAAATTACACCAGCAGCATGGTCCCATGTCTGGAAGAAGGAAATTCCATTATAAAGGAGATGCATTACAAAAACCAGCCCTAAAAGCAACAGAGTTATTGCAAACTGAAAAATGCTTTTAATATAATAAATTTAAATTCGCCCATACACTACCTTATTATAGTTTAGCATGTCAATAATAATGGTCAACAATAAGCATGAAGATGTTACATGATGGTAGTCATCCTCTTGACTGCCCATGGACTTACTATTCTTGAAGACCTCATGAGGAGCGGCAAAGGGAGAAGAGTGTTTATTATGTCTTTGATATTTAGAAATAGGATTATAAGATGAGGTATCTTCATCATATATTCATCATATCTTCACTCTCTTAAGTCATCATCACTAAAATGATACATTCCTTGCTTTCAAACCCTCAACCTCATTAATGTGAACTCTTGTTTTTCAGATCCAAACTCGTCTCATTTGAACGAAGAGGCCTACCTATGCTAGCCTATTGTAAGCTAGCAGCAAAAAAATTATAATTGATCTTCCTGTAAATAAAGCACAGATTCATTGGTTTCTATAACAGTTTAGATCATGAGAATGGGAGGAAGGCACCAACATTCTCCTTTATTTATGAACACTTCAAGAAGAAATGAAAAAATGAGGTTACTGTATGCCCACAGGTGATGATGTCACATGCCACGGCATCATATTATCTAGGAGGAGTCAAAATAAAACATTTTACCAACTCTAACACCCCTTCTGCAATTTTACTCTAACTGAAAAAGAAAAGAATTAGAGAACGTGGAAACAAAGAACATTATATTTGTGCATTCTGCTGTAGTGGCTGAACTCTCATTAGCCATCGAAAATGTGAGCCTTTTTACAGTCCTCCATATGGAATCTAGCAAATAAGCTAACCATATGCAGGTAAGATGTCCCCATACTTCCACCCCATAAATGTAGAGACCCAAATCAATGAATTCAAACATTGTTTCAGCTCTGTCTGCAGCACGTGTAAGATAAAGAACTTGAGTTTGCTTTCCCAAACGACATGTCTCACACTGAAGACTTGACAATGCAAGTGGGCATGCCTTCAACTAAGGACAAGCTAGATAACTCTCCTATAGCTCTGCCTTGTTGAGATGACACGTTAGAAGAATTCTGCCTTTAGAAGACCGCTGAAATCATCTAAAACCTTCAAGCACACATGGGATTACTGTCAATAGACTTGTAGTGTTACTGGTCGAGCACGCGCATATGTTATTGAAGAGCAAATAAAAACTGTTGACTCATGCTCTGGCCTGCAAGCTTATTTGACAGATCAAAAACTTGAGAGAAAATCTGATTGGTGGTGAAGGAATTAATGCTCAAAGCATGGTCATTATGGTACTTAGAGGTGCTGGAAACAAGTATCAGCATATTGCAGCTTCCACGTCAAAGCCAGAAGGGATCCAATGGACTTCTGATGCAAGAGTTAGAATATGCAAAGAAAACTCAGCAAAGACAATTCCATTTGGCCCAGCTGAATTTGGCCATGGATAATAAAAAAGGCAAGCAAGAAGCTAACAGGCCTAAAACGGTTGTCCAGGGTGACCTGCTAAGTAAAAAAGGTCACTACAAAATCAGTGTGTGCCCTGAACTCAAGAGTGAGTTTAAGAAATGGTTGCAGACTCATTCAACCATTTCAGCAGCCATACTTTCTCTCTCCCCTCCAGGGTTGCCCTTAAGGGGCTATTTATAGCCAAATGGCTATATTTTGAATATTTTTGAAAATGAGATACTAAAGCTGAATAGGTTACTATTGAAAATAAATTATATTCTTTCGCCAAAGTTTTACCATTTCGTCCACCCGCCTTTCTTAAATTAGCCATACATTCTTAAGCTCAGATCTAGAGTTTCGCCTCCAGTTCCATGGATCTAAGTATTTAGGATCATAGATTATCCCCTTACCAACATTGTAGATCAAGTAATTGTTTGCTAGCTCTAGTGGACCATAGTAGAATACTCAAAAAATCAACAACTACTCAAATTTTGCTGAACATAATAGGTTTTTTTAATCCTGTAAGTTGTATGTGAATTGACATCTAATTTATTTATTTCAATTACCACATTAACGTTGGCAAGATTCGCCAGAGTTTCTATGAAATAGTTCAAGTCGCAAAAAGTAATCGCCTACAAAATTAATATAGAAAGCTTATGATTCGCCTCACCTTCTAAATCACGCCTATGCAGATATGGCCTTAAGGGCAACCCTGCCCCTCTTTAATAAATTGCCTTATCTCAGTCCTATGAAGAACCTAAAGTACACGTTTCTTCTCATTTAATAAAGGATTCTGGTGCCACAATAAGAGCCTCACATATTCTGGTGAATCTGGAATATAATAGCATGATATTTACCATGGGAAATGGTCACAGCTGTCAGTTTGCAAGCAAAGCGAACTTAAATCTTAAGTCTCCTTATTCTATTTTGGATGTATGAGATGTGTCTTATTTACCTGGGCTTGACACCAATTTGCTGTCTGGTAAGATGATGCATCTTACAAGCAGAACCCCATTGAGTTTATAGACCCTGCCAAACTAGAGACTTGAGATAATTGAAAGCTTTGGCATCTTTAGCTGGTTCTGCATAAAACATCCTGGAGATCCAGTAATCCAAGGTAGATTTAAAATAAATCCCTCCAGGAACGATAATTGTTCCCATAGGAATTTTGTGAAAGATTCCATGGATCTACGTTCCCCATAGCTCCTTAACTGAGAAATCTGCTAGACACTGGAAATAGATCAATCAAGAAGAAGTTGAAGAGTCAAGAAGAAGCTGAAGAGTCAAGATAAAGCTCACGAGCCAACAAGAAGCTGAAGTATCTTCAAACTGTAAATCAATACAACCTTCTCTTACAGATCTGATAAGCGTGCTTTATTTCCAGATCAGGCATCTTATATTTCAAAAAGTTTTAACATAGGAACTGTGGACTGAAATTCCTCCTCTATTCTGGAACAAATAAATCGAAAAACTAGCCTAGTTGCCTTGAAACTGTAAATCAACCTGATAACACTGATCTAGTGGTCAAAACCGACCCATGATCAAAGGTAATTCAAATCTAACTTGATTTACTCAAGAATCATCAACGAAAGCTCTTAAGACAAATGTTTATACCTCCTGTTATAGATCTGACGAATTCTTGCTCATCTTCCAGTGGACTGCTGATACAAATCTGCCCCAGATCTCCAGAAAGAAGATATACCTAGGTGCAACCTCCCTTCATTCTGGCATGAGGTAGCTCTGATACCATGGAACAGTTTAAGGCTCATGAGAATGAAAAAGCACCAACGTCCTCCTTAGTAACTAGAAAGGAAACAATGAGGTGCCTCATTGTGATCTATAATGTGGCGAAAATGCATGAATATATTGTTATTTAAGCATTTCATGCAAATTTGGATAGTTGTTAAATGTAATATCAGCATAGTGTTGTTCCATAGGTTAAGGTACTTTCTATGGAACAACCATCTGTGAGGCCCCTATGGCCGATGGCCATACCATTGCCTTCCTTTATGTTGTGCTTTTAATTGACATGCAGTGGGCATACCCGCATCTCTGCAATATGCAACATGCTCGAGCTCTCATCTAGGGCCTGTCTTCTGTTACTGGGTACTAAATGTACATGTCCAAAACTATCTACACATCCAAACATATACTGGTTTTAAAATCTGCAATGAAAAAATGGACTTTGGACCATGGCAATCAATCATCTGTTAGCCACAACAGAGATTGTAAGAAGCAGGATACAAACTTATTAGACCGTTGGAATGCACCTAAGATTAAATGGGAGTATTATCTAAATATGTCATTTGCAGGAAGCAACAAAAAAAAGCAGTAAAAATGAGCACCTTCAGTTGAGTTCTTTCAGCACAATTGAGCATAAAAATGGAAGCTTCTCCAAGAGCAATAGCAAAGTACTTGCATAGGCTGATAACAGGTAGAGGATCAGGATAAGTCTCTTGCAATTGATCCTACTGAGATTTTAGAGACGAATCTTTCAAATTGTCAGTGTTCTCTTTTACATTGTCTACAATACAATACCTTCCACAACAAAGACGGAGCACCTTAACTTTGTCCGGGACAATGAGGTTGGATGCACCTAACGCCTGGGATAATGGCAGCATGCCCATGACTTCATGCTCTGAAATACAGAATATTGCACTTGATAATGCCTCCTGTTTATCCACTGCACACTGAACAAAAAGATTTGTCTGTTTCCTGGAATTTTGATAATTTCGCAGCGGCCTTTCCCAGCAGCCACAACCAATGCATGCAACCATCAGATGTCCCAAACTTGATGTTTCACAATGGTCCTGACTATTCACATTGGGAGAGCCCATGACCCCGAGAACAATGTTACCTTCAGATATAAGTGCCAAACCAATCTGCATGCTCAATAGGTAGCCATTATTTTCATTTCATGCACATTACAAAGGGATATGAATATCACATTATCAAGATGTGCATGAAGAGTTAAATTAACCATCGCCTATAGATCAATACCACATATGATGCCTCTCCACCCCGTAAGAACCCTTTCGTGCCATCAATAGGATCAAGCACCTGGAGCACAACCATTCAATTGTAAGACTTAAGATAAGTTTAAAATTAAAAGTAAACAGTGCAAAGCATTTTGTTAATATTGCAAGGCAAGATTAAGGTTGATGGTACTAGGATGAAGCATACACGTGGCCAAAAGTTTCCTCTAACTTATGGAATCTAACTTAGGCGTAGCAAAGCAACTTCTGGTGCTTACCAGGGCTCTTTTTTGGAAAGGGTATCTTCCAGTTTTGATTTCATGGCATTGACATGTGCATGCTTTCTCTACATAGATAATTCAGATATCTATATTTTACTCACTACAGCTTAGGCTTCTCACTAAACACATGCATTGAGATTTCGTTAGGTAGGTGCACTGCAGCTCAAAGTTGATAAATTATTCAAATGATGCCCATAAGAGAACTGCATCCCCATGTCTCTCTTATCACTTCAGCCTAGGCTCCTGGACATATAGATTGAAATTTCTTTTGGCAAGTGAATTGCTGCTTATGTTAGGTACATCCTCACCCAATAAGTTGACACATTATTTCTAGGACGCCCATATGAAAACTGCGCCCCTCTGTCGATTGCATCCAACAACATCTCAGAACTCAATGGGCCAGTGGATGCAAAAGCTTCAACCACTTCTTTGACTATTTCCACCATTGGGATTTTAGAGTACTTAGTGGCACTTTTGTACATAAAATATTCTGCACGTAATTGAGTGGCATCTTCTTCACCTAGAAGTGGAATTAATGGAAATAGGCGACCAAGCTCTGCAATCGTAACAATGTAAAGCAAATGATGGAACAGACAATAAAGAATGGAAGATAACTTGATTACCCATGCTAATTAGTGCCTGAACGGCAAAATCAGCTACAGTTACAGGAGTCAAATCCTTCTTTTCTATTCTCTGGCTGTCACTGCTTTTCTTATTTTGCAGCATCCTTGCTTGTACCTAAGGACATGACATCATCAGAACTATAAACTTTTGATAATTTTTTATAACATAAAACAGAAGGAAACTTTATATATATGCATCGCTACAATTTTGTGCTTCAAACACAGTATGCACACGCACTGCCTAAAACTTTTCCATTTTTATTATAGAAAGCTGGTTTAAACTAAAGCATCCAAACATCAACTATAAGAAATAGCTTCAACTAAAAGATTTGGTTTTCTTATTATCAATAGATGGCAAGAACTCACATAATGACATAATTGAGAAGCCCTCTCCACTACATCTACCGCAGCTTCAAGCTCCCGTGCATACTTCTGTTGCTTCAATGACACTGTTTGCGCTCTGCACCTAGGTTGCACTTCAATCGGCATTGATTGTGACAATCTCATGGAATGAAATGAGTCGCACCATAAGACAGAGAACCTTGGCTATGGCTTATCAGAAGAACGTACCTTAAGAGGACACTAGTAGCAGCGCTAAAAGACGGCTGAATAACCGAGCTGGTATGTTTTAGTCGGACAGACATGTCAACTCTGTTAACTTGATGGATCCACTCCAATCAGATAAAATGTAGCATTCCAACAAAATACGTTGTTGCGTGGAGTGTTTGGGAAAACTTTTTTGGTCCCATCTCATAGAAAATTTCCTATCGTTACTTTCATCCTTACAAATTGTTCTATCCTTATTGTTTTTTTTGATCATTGGATCCAAGCATAATTCCATGAATATGCTAAATAAAGGGCCGTGGAATTTACACATCAGCCCCACGTATAAGTTTGCGCACCCCATACGCCTAAATACGTACATACATACATGATATAGTTGAATCCATACACACAAAACTACCATTGTCCATTTACGTAAAATCAAGGTAGCAGCAATTCAGCTGCGTCCATCAATCACGCCTCGCCACGTGTCACTTATTCTTTTGAAGAATGTCATTGAAAATTTCAAGCAAGGACGAACAAAGTTTTACTGCGGCATTCTTCCTGCGTTCTTCTTTAGGCCGAAGATTCTGAGTTTTCACTCCACATTCTAGAGCTTTCACCTCAGTGCGCCGATTCACCTCGCGTTACGCGGATTTTACCTCGCTGAATTGCTGCTACCTTTGATTTCACGTTTTAAGAATCACCTCTTACCTGTGATTCTGGTGTGTCAACGCCGCCTCCGCCTAATGGCGTCGGCAGCGTTTCCACACCAAAATCACAGGTAAGAGGTGATTCTTATATACAGAACACAGATAACAAGAAATGAGAGCAAATAAGAGTGAAGAACAGAACACAGAACACAGATAACAAGAAATGAGAGCAAATAAGAGTGAAGAACAGAACACAGAACACAGATAACAAGAAATGAGAGCAAATAAGAGTTGCCATTCAAAGAGAACGTGACATAAGAACTGCATTTAGCACAAGTTCGAGTCTTCTTTTGACTCCGAAGAACGCCCCAAGAAAAAGAAACAAGAAGGATTCATAAAGCACGATTCTACGTCTACTTCTTGGCCTTCTCGCCCTGCCTCGCCCTTCTCTGCCTCGCCGTTCTCTGCCCTGCCTCGCCCTCTGCAAAGATTTCTCAGCAAAGATTTCTCTGCCCTGCCTCGCCCTCTGCAACCGACTTCTCAGCAAAGATTCTCAGCAAAGCCGGTTTCTCAACAACGTTTCTTCAGCAACGTTTCTCAACCGGCTTCTCAGCAACGTTACTCAGCCTCCAGAAGCCCCTCAGGCCCGCCAGACTACCTCTGCTTCCCTGGCTTCTCAGCTTCCCGCCATGCTCGGACAGCAGCCGCCACGTCAACCGCCATAATTAGCCAACGACCAATTTTTTTTTAACCCTAACCCTAATATTTCTCCCCAAACCACTAACAAAATCATAGTAAGAAATAACCTCTCCCCATTTTCTGCCAAACCACTACCACAATCATAGTAATTGGATAATTTGGGAACCTTATCACTAGTCAGATATCTTATGTTTAGAGCTGGAACTTCCTATTGTCTTAATAGAAAACCTTATTAAAGCTTGCCAGTAGGAATCTTATTAAAGCTTGCCGGAAAAATTCCTACGTTACACTAACCCAACCGGAAATTTTGCATTTTCAACTGGTTGGTTTATAGTGTACCTCGGACTTTGCCCAACATTGGTTGCGTGAAGGGAATGGAATATGTGCAGAATATTTGAAACAGATCGTTGAGATGTCGTGACACACACATTTTGAAGCATTCGGTCATGTTTTGAGCTAAAATAGATAGATATATAGGGTTTTTAACATCCATGGATACCGAATTTTGCCATGGGACCAAAACAACAAAAGTGGCATGGAGGCCCGAAAAATAGAAATAAGAGAGAATTACATTACAAAGAAGAGATAATGGTAATCCTAATTTTGTGCAAACTAAAAGCAAAAAAGGTGCATTCACATTTGTTTCTATTTCCAGTTTTAGTTGACTAGAGCTTCGACATGCAAATCATTCTCTCTCTTCCGGTGATTTGATATGCCAATTGTTCTTTCAGTAGGGTAATGTGCCTGAGTAGGCCCTTACATGCGATAAGGACTTGGCGAGCCACATCAGCAGCCTACCCCCACGTAATGAGGGGGGCAGGAGATTTTTGATGACGTGGCAGCAACAGATGGAGACACATGGCATAGAACAAGAATCTAGGCCCCACTGGTTCACGCAAGCCTACATTCTAGATGTAATCTAGGTGTGAAATCCTGCGAAATCTCCTACACCCTCTCATTACGGACATGAGTTTTGTGGATGCCATTTCCTTCATTTTTGATGTGACCTTCAGATCAGGCAAGTAAGCTTGGCTCAAAGCATTGGGGCAATATAAAAGGACTTGCAAGTTTCTGCTTCAATGCATGTGCAAGCTAACATAGATGTGGAACCTGCAGTTCTTGCAGTCCTTGACCAGACAAGCGACATAATAGTTCAGCAATTGGCAAGAAATGTGGTGGAACGAGATAAGATATTAGTTGAAACTATGCAGTTCAATTGTAGTCTATTTGAAAGCTTCCAACAGATAAGATGCCCTACTATGATGCTAACTATATAATATCAGATGCATCGTCAAATACGACAGTTCCCGTCGTTATTTTTACCGGAATCGTCTTGTCGACAGTGATAGTGTGAAGAAGAGGTTAACCTCTCCTTCGAGGGGGTTATGCAAAATAAGCCTCTATTTGTGTAACTGCCGTGAAGGGAGATTGACCTCCCTTAAACCATTGTGCATTAAAAAAAGGGGGGAGCGGGGTGTTGACGTCAATGTTTCATTTTCATTTACGGACGGCAAGGGTTTCAGGTTTGAGAGAGTCTTCTTGCAAGGCAGATCTGACCACGATTCCACAAAGGAAGCCACTCAAAGACTTTTAAATCCGATGCAGACAAGCAAGGGGTGCCAATCTATGGCACCATTTTCCCAAGCGCCAGCCAGCAGATTCAAAGTTTCGGCCACTCAGCCACCTTTCCTTTGAACCTGATGTGTCGTGGGTGGCTCACGTATAAAATGATTCGAAGCAGCCCGCTTCTTTATTTTGTTGCAAAAGTTTTGTGTTCTCCTACATCTTTTTGGCAGATTTGCATACCTGATCATGCTTTTGATTCATCAAACAGTGCTGATCCTGGAGCAAATCTTGGAATGAAGAACATAAAGAACAAGGCCAGAATGCAACAAAAGAAAGGCAAGCCAGCTATGGTGCCGATTCTACAAGAGCTAGTCAGCATTAGGTTCGAGAGTTCTGACTTTCTTGTTTCATTGCAAGATTTTGCTTGTTTCACATGTTTTTTGGCAGATTTTATATACATTTTCATGCCTTGATTTATAAAACAGTTCGGTTCCTGAAGCACCAAGATTTGATCTTGGAATTCCAAGCCAAAACATTTTAGATGCAAACTGTGGAAGAAGTAACATGCTGATTTTTTATGTCATTTCTTCTTATCTTTGATGCTTACATTGCAGATTCTCATATTTGTCTGTTCCTGGTAATTTGGGGGCCAATTTTTTTTTTTAGAGATTCCAAATAACGTGGTTGCGCCAAATAACGTGGCTGCAGATGAAAATAACGATATTTTAAATTATGGAAGAGGTAACATGTTGTTTTTTATGTCGTTCCCTCGTTCTTTTTGGTTGAATGCATCTTTTGGTTGTAGGTTGTAGGCATAGTTGGGCCGACCCACCGACCGAGCCGACCTGCCGACCTAGGTGGGAGAAGGCCGACTTAGGTGGGGATTTTTTGCCGACCTACCGACCTATTTCGCCAAAATTCAACTTTCTTTTTTCCTGCAGTTAATGCATAAATAACATGTAATACATCTCTACTTCTAAATAAATAGTGAATACAGACAAGTTTACACCTCAAATAATTTCTAAATAGTCGATTTATGCTATTAAACTTCAGACAAAGCAAAATACATTGTCTTTTGAGGAAAGATACATAAGAAAACGAGTAAATAGTAGCATCAAACAAAATGCATAATTCTAATCTTCATCTTCATAAGAAACTTCATCTTCATCTTCCTCTTCCTCTTCAACATTGGAATCTTGATATCATCCTCCAAATCTTCCTCATTGCTTGATTCAATGTCCTCATCCTCCCCTTCCTCATCCTCCTCCTCCTCTCTATCTATCTTCATCATCCAATTCCATAGTCTCCTCATACAATTGATTCAAATGACATACCCGCTGACGACGACGATGAGAACATGGACGTTGGAGCACTTGTGGTGGACAAAAGATCATCCTCTCAATTTGGATTCGTTCTAATTCAGCTTGAACAAGTAACAATCGTTCTTCATCTTCTTCAAACTCAATTTTCTTTGGATCATGCTCAAGGTAGTTCCCTTCCTAGCATCTACCTTCTCAAGTAGTCGAAGGTTAGTTTGGATGAAAGCTAGCTTATCCAAATTCTTGACAAGAAGACGATTCCGTTTCTTTGTATGAATTGATGAAAATGAGCTCCAATTGCGCTCACAAGAAGAGCCAGAAGTATCTTGGCTTAAAACCTTCAAGGCCATAATCCTTAAATCTGAAAACGGCGTCCCATAACGCTCCCACCAAGTAATTGGCCTCTCCTTCTCATCTTCCTCATGTGCAAGAGGTGTGATATAACCTCCTCGACTAACTAAACCTGCATACAAATATATTTATTGCAGAAAGAAAAACAAATATGTATAAAAAAAGTGAGAGAATAGTACATGTCACAAACTTTTGATGTTGCTTCCTCAAACGCTTTTGCATGTTGATGTCATTCTTTGTGTATCTAGCAAGATACTTGTACCAATCATCCATCACTTGATTGGACTCAAGTTGATCAGGAGAGGCATACAATGGATGAAGCAAGAAAGCAACGGAATGAAGAGGAGAATGCAACATTGGGAACTTTCCTCTCATTCCATCATCATGATCGCGAATCATATTCTTTAGAATTGAAACTCTTGACGGATCTACCTTATCGGCAAGCTTATCTAAGGACTCTACCATAGAACCCATGATCTTATAAATCAGCCCCATTGTTGCACCTTCATGATCACAAAGTTTCAACAAGATTAAGAGTGGACTTAAAAGAGTTAGAATGCTTCTTGTCTCCTTGAAAAAGCTTCCATTGCGCACGAGCTCATACATCCATACACCTAATAAATTGAATTACAAATAAATAAAGACATAGATATAGAAAATACATATAATACAATAAGATGAATAATGCCCAAACTAAATATAGTACCTATGGGTGAAGTAGAGTGCTTCCAATTTGCCCATCTAGGATCGGTGACCATACGAATAAGACCTTGCTCCACATCTTCTCTTGTTAGTTGACGAAGAGTGATATACATATATGATCCTTCAAAAAAAAAAAAAGGGAGTGATATACATATAAGCAAATCGTGTAGCGGAGGGCTTGATAAGAGCTCGCTTGCAAAACCTACGAAATAATGCAAGGCCGCTTTCTTTTCTAGTGATGAAAGTCACTAGTTTAACAGCATCATTTATAATAAGCTCCACCCAATCCAATTTCCCAACGTCTTCAAATAAAAGATCAAGACAATGGCAAGCACATCTTGTGTAGAAGATAGTAGGATATTCTAGTTCGACCATATCACCCATTCTTATGCAATTGGAAGCATTGTCAGTGACAATTTGGACTACATTCTCCACACCTACTTCTTCAATGACCTCCTTCATGTGCTTAAATAAAAATTCTCCATCCTTCATATGACCACTTGCATCTACCGATCTTAAGAAGACCGTACCTTCAATTGAAAATGCCATGAATTGAATAAATAATTCGAAACAAAACTAATTGAAATGTGCAAACTAAATACATAATGCACCTAATATAAAAACCATTTACCTTGAATTGATGATGCCATGAAGTTAATTAATGGACGCTTCTTGACATCGGACCATCCATCACTTATAATAGTAATTTCAAAGCGCCTCCACGTCAATTTGAGAGGTTCCAATCTTTCTTTGACATTGTCATACTCCCTAATAAGATGCTTCCCTTTCAACAAATTATACTTTGGGGGATTATAACCTTCTTCTACTTTTGCCGCTTTAGCAAAAGCATCCCTATAGAAGCTACTATTTGAAGTATTGTATGGTATAGTGGAAGCATAAAACCATCGTGCAATTGCCTCATCCACAAGTTTATGTGCATTATCCTTGAAAGCTTTTGAAAGAGGCCCTATTTGAGAGGAGGTGTTTCCAGAAGCGGTTCTAGCACGCTTGCTATTACTTGCAAGAGCCGTAGACGAAGATCGCACACTAGAATTGATACCTTCTTCATCAACATCCTCATAATATGGATTAAGTTGCAACTCTTTTTTTCGTTTGGACTTCATCTCTAACTTCTCTATCATGAGTTTAACCTCAGGGCTACACTTGGTACATTTCTTAGGACCTCTCCCTAAGCCCAAATAGTGACCTCTGATTTTGTATGGATTCGTTGAGTATTCATGATCACAATACTTATATTTTGACCACCAAACACCCTTCCCCTTATCATATTTACAGATCTTGATGACTTGTTCCCACTGCGGACTTATCATCTTGGCCTAACAAAACAAAATAGTCAATACAAATAATCAACGATTTAATATGTGGTTTGTAACAATGGACATCGAGCCACAACATAATTGACGTAAACATAATTAAAGTAATTGAAGTAACATAATTGAAAGTAGATTATCAGCATTAGATACACAATCCAATAGGAAAAATTGGTATAAGACAATGGAAAGGCAAATTATCAGCTCCAAAATTGCAGCTGTAATTTTAAATTATCAATAGCTGCTTCCATCATCTCATGTAGTTCTCTGTCTCTCTTTGCTTCCATTGCCATGGACGAAATAACATTCTCCTTTTCCTCTACTAATCTTGCAATCAAAATTTCTAAACAATCCTCAACGTTAGATTTGTGCACTCGCCCCTTCAAGTATTGGTAAACCTCTCAAGTTCTTGATTCTTATGGGCAATGTCCATCTCTAATGTGTTCACCTTATTTGCAAGCCTTTCCAATTCCATAAGAAGATCGCTCTCATTTTTATCCTTCTCTGCAAGACTCTCCTTGGCTGATGCAAGACAACCCTCCAAAGCCTGCTGGAATTCCTTCTTTCTCAGCACGGTTAGGTCGGACTCTTGGTCCTCAATCACCCTACATTTTTCTTCCAGACCAGCTTGCAAAAGTACAATTTAGTCTTACATTTCCTTCAAAGATTTATCCTTCAGATCTAAGATCTTTGTCAAAGCTTCATTCTTTTTCTTGTTGTTAACTGAGTCCGATGTCAAACGATGCAGTTTCTCCTCAGAGATGGTGACTTGCGAATATACATGTTCTAGCTCCTGCTCAAGATCGCTGATGCGAGATTGGAACATCTTTCCTTGATCATGTGTGGTGTGTTTAAGATTCTGGAGCATATATTCTTATGCTTGAAGCCTTTGAGCTAACAGAGCCTTTTCTTCATTCGATTTATGAAGATCCTTATAGATAAGTTCCATCTCAATCTGCCCTGCGGAATAGAATAGAATAGAATAGAATAGAATACATTAATGTCCCTTGTGCCGTGAGGCCCCTGGACTTGTGTAGCACGGGCGAGCTCCCTAAAAAAGGGGACGCTGTTATGATGTAGCCTTTTCGGAAGGCTGACTTTTTTCTTTTATTACCAGCATCCCGCTTTACCTCGGCTTCGTGGCCGTGCAGTGATGCGTCGTTATCAATCAGCTTTTAACTGAGCAGTTTGTGTGGGGCTTTATGACCTATTTTGTACCGGTCATATTACGAACCCTCTTTCACTGTGTACTTCTCTGTGTCTGGTCGTCATGCTTTGGATCGCGTCTGCCAAATCCCGGAGCTGTCATCGTCATCAGCCTGTGAATTGGTTCCCCCCATCTTATATTTCTGTATCTGTCCCTGATGTCTCCGTAGATCGGGCAGTCGTTAATCATATGGTTCTCGTCCTCTATCCTTCCACCGTCACAGATTCTACATATCATGTCTTCCTTGTCTATCCCTCTCCACCTGTCTTTTTCGATTCTTAGATCATGACTTCCCATCCTGAATCTAGCCAGAATGTCTCTTCTGTTTTTCCCCAGTATGTTATCCCGGTACATCTGGTGTCCTATATGCTGATCTGGATTAAAAACTTATGTGAGCCAGTCTGTCTTGGGTCCCGTGTGTCTTTGCAGCCATGCTCTTGTCGCTTTGTCTGCCCACTCCTCATTCCAATGCCCTTCTTGTATTAGGTCACTTAGGTTTAATCCCATCTGTCTGGTCCATGTTGCCACCTCTTTAAACCATCCACTACCTGTAAGGATGTGTGATTTTGCGGATTCGGTGATTGCAATGCTAGACAGTTTCCCTTGTATGTCTCCTGCATTGTCTCTGAGCAGGTACCTTATGGTTCTCTCCCATGCTCTCACCTCCATCGGTTTTGCCCCATGTTTGAGGATCATGATGCGTTAGTGGTGTATTTGTTCTTACCACAATTCTTATGCATTGCCATTGCCTAAGAATCCCTTCTGTTTTTCCCAATTTACGTCACGTTGGACACGGGTCCCCATGCTTACGCCCAGGTATAATCGAGTGGTGGCTACCGCTGCACTGAATAGGTAACACTTGATGTCCCAGTCAGTTATTCTACTTCTGTTACAGAAGTTCTTCATGTTGAAGTAGCTTCCTATAGCCGATTGGAACCTGGCGTTGGCTCCTTTGGCCCATTTCCCTGTGCCATGTGCATCATACCCTAGATATCTGTATTCTGTTGTTTCCTCTATCTCTTTATCTTTATATCTGAAAGGTTTATGCCTGTTCTTATGTCCAAAGATGACTATCTTAGTTTTTGCTAGATTTACGGTCAGCCCTGTCTCTTCACAGAATTGTTCTAGAATTTTGAGCAGTCTGTGCATCCCTTTGTTTTTTGTGGCCATCATACTGAGATCATCTGCATATAGCATTATTGGTACCTTCGTGTCTCCTAGTGTAGGGGCATATTCGTCCCCTTGCTGCTCTGCTATGTATCCCTGCAGCGCATCTATGTATATTCCAAACAGAGTTGGAGATAGCGGGCAGCCCTGCTTTACACCGGTGTCACAGATTATCGGCTGTCCTTCTTGTTCCATCTTAGCATACACCTTATGGTATAATCTTGCAATCGATCCTACCATATTTATTGGGGCTTGCATATCTATCAATCTTTTTAGTAACTTCTCCCTCGGGACTGTATCAAATGCTTTTCTGAAATCCACAAAGCAACAGATGATCTTCCTTCCCTGCGCTTTGTTCTGATCTATTAATATCTGGAGAGTCACAAGATGATCTGTGGTTGAGTGTTCCGGCCTGAACCCTGCTTGCCCTTGTGCTCTCATATTTCCTTCTTCTGCCCATTTCTTCAATTTGTTATCCAATACCTTTCCAAACCATTTTGCGAAAATCGAGCTTAGCATTATCGTCCTATAGTTCCCTGCATCCTGTCTATTTCCTGCCTTATGTAGAGGTATGACTCTGTTGTATGTCCATCTGTCTGGGAGTCCTGTATGTATGATGCCATTGAAGATGTCTGTGACCTGTCTGCCAATTTCTGTCTCAGCACACTTCAACAATTCCACGGTCAGGCCGTATAGATCCGGTGCTTTATGGTTTGCCATCCTGTTTAGGGCTAATATTACCTCCAGCATGTTGAAGCATGGTTTGTCCGGGTTCTGCAGTATTGGTATTGGTACCGGGGGTGCCCCTGTTTTATACAATTTGTCCAGGTACCTCTCCCATCCCTCTGTTCCAATGCCATCTTGTTCATTCCTTGCTTTCATATTGATGTCCCCTCCTTTGTGTTTGAGTTCCCTCCAAAATCTCCAGGGCTGTTTTTTCAGTAGTTTTCCCATATACCATTGGTGCTGTAGCAGGTTATTATATCTTTTCTTCTTCAGTAATCTTATGTATGCTGCCTTTTCTTTCCGGTATGTCTCCTTTCCCCTGTGTTCTCTTGTTTTCCTTTTTTGCTCTCTACACTCGTCATCATACCATACTGATGCTCGGAATGCTCTGTTCTTCCTGATTTTTATCCTTTTTCCAAACACCTCTGTTGCTACCCTTACTATAATGTCATTGAGGGTGTTTCCATTATCACTCGCGTTGTGTTTCCCCCAATTCCATTTTCCCATTTCCTCCTTGACTGCCTGAATGAAGGTTTCTGCATATTTCTCCTGAAATTGAATTCTCACTCTGTCTTTCTTATCCTCCTTTCTTTCTGTGCTATCTGTCTGTGGTGTCTCATCCAATCTGACTGTTAACTTGATCGGTCTATGGCTTTCCCTTTTTCCAGTCGGCCATTCCTGTAGCATTAATCCCTCTATCTTTCCTGCTGCTTGGTCGTTCAGTATTATATAGTCCACTATGCTCTTACCATGTGTGTTTTGGCTTTGAAGCCTCCCGATCCCCTCCATTTGTTCACGCCATTAGCTATGATCATCCCTGTTGCCGTGCAGACTTCCAACAACAATTCACCTCTAGCATTGACTTCTGTCTTATCCTCTGTGTTTCTCTACCATTCATGTGTTCTTGCCGTGTACATTATCTGACCATCTTTCTCATCTGTGTATGTGCTTTGTGCCTGTTCCTGTCTGGTTCTGGCATTTAGATCTCCTACTATAATCATTGGTCCCTGCTCTTTCCATTTCATTATATTTTCTCCTAGTTCCAGCAATTCTAGCTTATCACTGTTTGGCGGATAATATGTAATTATCAGAACTACTTCTTGTTTGTTTTTCAATTGGATATTCAAGACCATATATCTTTTATTGACATCTGAGTGTAACATACATGCATTGTTGGCTATACTATTCTTTACATAGCAAGCCAGACCTGCACTCCCTCTCCCTATCTTGAAATCCCTGTCTTTCCAGCACGTGAACAGCTGGTATCCTTCTTCCTCTGGCAGCCTTTTGACGTTATGCTCCCATGTTTCCGCCAAGCATATTATATCGCAGCCGTGGGCATCTTCTAGCCTTTCTCCATCATCCCATGGATACCCGGTACAGTTCCAGTACCATAACGTCAGCGTCTTTTCCCCCGAGGTTGCTCCTTCGGGGTCTCCATGTTTTCTGTACCGTTGCCTGTTCTCCTTGGTCTTCCTCTGGTCTTCATTGTAGGGGTTGGCCCTCCAGAACCACCTTGTGTTGCTTCGGTCTTCGTCTCCCCCGCTTCCGCTTCTTCACGTTGCTCGCCTTCGATTCCCTTCTAGCGTGATGGCCTCGGTGCTCCCCCACGCAATCGCTCTCCGAAATTGTTGTATTGACTTCGGGGGTGTATGTTTTTCTTTTCTCGCCTCGCTGATTTTACTATCCCCCGCATCCCAACTACACCGTTCTTGCGGTTGAGTCGCTTCTCTTACCCTCTTGTGTATGTAGACTTTGCCATTCTTGACCCCCACCCATCCCTCGCTTGGTTCAGGCTCCCCGCCTTGGCTAATTCCCCGTGTAGCCCCCGTCTGCATCACCAAGTAAGGACTCCCCGTGCTTTGATTCCATTCCTCAATCTGGATCCCATCCGCAGGATCCTTTCCTTGGTTGCCATGTCTCTCAATGTTAGGTTTATATGCCTCGATCTCCCCCTCCATTGGCCTGATCGTATGGCTGATCTTGACAAGATAGCTGTGATTTCAGGTTCTGAATAGCCCCTTCCATTACAATGCGAAGTTCTTTTTCCTTCTTGAGCTCCATTTCTATTTCCTTTATTCTTCCCTGCACTAGCAACCACCTGGGATCCTGTGCTGAAACCTGTCAGCATTCTTAAGATCAAATAGATCCAATAATCCTGAGCTATGGATGTGAGAAGTGTGAAAATTATGCTGAGCGTGCAAGCCATTTATTCTAGACTCTGTGGGTCTTCTTTCAACCTTCACAACACTTACTTAATCTATTCTCTAATCGGTTGAGTGGAGCAGTGCCGAGTTCACAAGCATATAAGATTAGTTTCCAGTGGAAGAAGGTACCTGGAGCTCGGATTGGGCGACGTCTTGGGTGGATTTGGCAATGTCCTTTCCTTCCTTGCAATGGTCTAAACAGACAGTAGAAGAACTCAGAAATGAATTTAGATGGTCCAATCTGCTCCAAAGTGCTCTGTTCCGGCTTTTTCTTGCTATAAGATGCAACACAGGGAAAATATAGTAGAAGGTACCTGGTTGTTGACGCCTTGGTCGGATTTGGCAATGTCTTATCCTTCCAATGATCAAAACAGAGAGTAGAAGAACTCAGGAATGGATTTCGGCTGTCAAATCTCCTCCAAAATGCTCTGTTCCGGCTGTTTTTTGACCTACGAAATGTAATACAGGGAAGGGGGGAAAAAATTTTGTTTTTATGACCCATCCGACCGTGGGTCGGATTAGGTCGACTCCGACCTAGGTCGGAAACGCTCGGCTTTTAGGGCCGACCTAGGTCGGCCCCAACCATGGTTATAGGTTGTGGCAATATAATGTAATTTGTATTTACTTAATTTATTTTTGGAATTTCAGTCACAATTGCTTCATAGATGGCGAATAATCTAACTGCAGATGAAAATGAGAATATCACAAACTATGGCAAAGGTAACTTGCTTCCTTTTTATGTCATTTTCTCTTTCCTTTCGGCTGATTGCATCTGCAAGTTATGCCTTATAATATAGTTTGTATCTGCCTTCTTAGATAAGAAGAGGGCTTTCCGTGAATTGGATCTAAATAGGATGGAGATGGTAAATAATAGGACCATAAAAAAGGCAACTATCAAGAAAAATAAATGGGCAAGTAACATGTACTAACAATGGAGGCATAATTATGGCCCAAAACATGGTATTACAGACCTTGAAACTGAGATTGCAGATTTGCTATTGCACGTATGCAATAAATTTATTTTCTTTCTTATTATTCACTTCTTTATGATTTTAATATGTTGTTTACCTATTGCAAGTGTTTGCAAAGCACCTTGAACTATTTCTCCAGAAAATAATGAAGTGTGATGGGAGAACGTATCCCGGTGGTAACATCAAAGACATTCTACTTTGCTTCAGACGAATTTTGAAGGAGGGTCATAAACTTAGAATCGAGAATAGTGGTAAAGGAGAGGAAGAAATTAATATTATGACTCATCCACTATTTGAAAAGGCAAGATAAGCTAGTTTACTTTAGAAACCAACAAGTTATTAGAATTTTCCCTTCCTATATAAAGCAGTGTCGTCGTTCTGTTCTCACCTATTTTCTTCCTTAAAAATTACCACAACATAACATGTGTGTAGACTCATTCATTGCGGGGCATTTATGGCAGAAGAAACTCATTTATTGCCGATCATTTGCAATCTGTGCTTCCCTAATTAAGGTGCCCATACGCATTTATAGTGGATCAGGGCATTCTTGGAATTCATGCTTCCCTCCGATTACTTAAGAATTCATTGCCAATGACACCTGTTCTCAAAAAATTTAAGCGGTACATATGCATTTATGGCGCCTTTTTGGCCCATTATGCATTTATGGTGCCTTTTTGGCCCATTATGCATTTATGGTGCATTTATGTCCCATTATGGTGTTCGATATTGGGCGACATCATAATCTATATATAATAATAATGGCAAAATAGGGATAGTCTGTGCAGCATCTTGGCCCTTCGTGATAACTTCTACTATAGGCCGTTAGATTTTAGGTAGTTTTTTTCCTCTCTCTACAGCCCTCTTACGGTTTACTTCGTTCTTCGTGATGTTTATTGCCGAAGATTTAGTTCTTCGTATTGTTTTGTGCCAACTACATAGTGTCGGTAGTTCTTAGTGTCATTAGAAATATGTTTGGTGGTAAACCTCAAGAGAAATGCTTGAGATATTTATGCTCCGTTCTCTCTATTCCAAATTTCTTTATGTTAGAAAGGTTCTCCGGCAATTGCATAACTATTTAAACAGGTTCACATCATCCACAAGCAAATCTTGAGAAAGTGCGCTAGATCAAAAAACGAGTAATCAAGGTGCCCTCATCTGTAATCATATTGTGACCAAGATTAAGACTACGCAATGCACGCTTTCCACTTGCAAGTGCCTCTGTGAGAATCTTAGCACCTTTATCTCCAATACTGTTGCAGTATAGATCTAAGCTCTGAATATTACAATGATGATTTACAAGTGCCTTTGCGAGAATCTTAGCAACTTCGTCTCCAACATTAATGACATATTCGACAAAATCTGGACTTATTCAGATTTAATAGATAACACTTTAAATTATAAGATATATATGTATTGTTTAATTCTTCTTGATTTTAATAATTTCTATAGTTAGTATACAAGTTTATCTTTAAATTAAAAATATAATGGTTATCAAAACTTGCTTTCTAAATTAATTTTTACTTGAATGTATTTAGAATTAGACAGCTCAGGAGGATAAAATTTCAATTTTCAGTAATTTAACACATTTAAAACTTGGTAATTAATTTAATAAGTGATTGATTTCAAATTATTATGAGAATTTTGCAATTTAGAAACTTTTCAAAATATTTAAAAAATGTTTTAGATTGAAATTAATTAAACAGTAAAGTTCATGTTTTAATAACAATTGTTTGAATAGTTTATTATGAATGAAAAAAATTGTATTAAAAATTAATCGATAATAAACTATTCAAATTTTTGTTTTATTAGAATACAAACATAATCATTTAACTAATTGCAACCTTGAACTTTCTTTAAAGTTTTTAAAAAATTAACATTTTAATCATATATATTTTTTCTTATATAAAAAATTAATTCTAAATAGATTAAAGGAAAATTAGGCTATCAAGCAATTTCATACTTTAGTAACCCACATACTTTTGAGTTAAAGATAAATTGCTAATATTATTGAAATCAACAAGAGTAAAAAGAAAAAACTTATAAAGTTATCATGGCATCCTTAAAATTCATCTATTAGATTTGAATAAGTCTATATTTTGTTAAATATGTCATTATAGTTGTTGGATAGGTTTAAGCTCTGAATATAACAATGACGACTTGCTAGAGTCGTTGCCAGACTCTCGGTGCCCTTATCTGTAATCTTGTTCAGACCAAGGGGTAGAAGCACAATATAGTATATCAAAAAAGTCTTATTTTGAACCACTAAAGTAGTTAAAAAATTAGTGGGAATGTCAGGTGGTATTTTAAATTTTCCGAAATTAACGAGGAGAGGGAGGGATCGGGACGAAATAGCAAGAATGGGAGGGAGGGAATTCCTTTGCTGCCGACTCTTCTGGCTCCTTTGTCATTCAACGTCCCACCTCTGCCACACAGCTAAAACGGCATCAAGTTTTCTCCTCGGTCTTTTCCCTCAGGTTTTTCTTCCGGCATCATGAACAATCTTGTTCTTTTTCTTGTTCTAAATCTTATTCTATTGTATTAGCTTCATCTTCTCCAGTCTTCACACTAATGCTCTTTGTTTTAATCACCATAAGGCATAAAATTTGAAGCTGTTAATTCTCTAGTTAAATTTGCAGAGAAGAGGACTCGACCAAATTCATATCTTTAAATTGAGTGCTCAGATAAATTGAGTGACTTTGCATGATCTTCCCTAACTTCTTACCATAACTATTAAGTACTTTTAGCATACCTCATGTAATTGACTGAACATGCTTTATGTAAGTGAGGATGTTAGTCTTTTCTTGTTAAAATTGGTGTTTCTTTCTTGTTGGATATTAAGCTTCTTTGTGTGTGGTCATCTCTCTAGGTAGCTTGTTGAATAATGCTGGGTCTTAATATTTTACATGCGGCTGAGTTCATCTTTCTAGGCAGGGAAAATATAGGACTGTAATAGCTCTTATGGACCAAAATTGTCTCTAGCCAATTGTTACAAAATCTTTACATTTGATTCAAGCATTTCTTTAATTCTAGCCAATCTTTAAACTCTGTCTTAATATGTTTACAGATCTCATGGAAGCAGTACCAAACGATGCAATTCCAAATTTGAGCAGCAAAGGTTTGACCTTTAAGGAGTTATATAAATCAAAGGACAGGAATGTTGATGAGAATGACATGCGAAAGATGTGGGGTCCAAAGGTGAATGGTAAGTCTTGTTATAGGTTCAGATTATTGAAGGAAAACAAGAAGGAAGAGTTTCTATCATTGTATACAAAAATACATGATCGTAAGAAGGTTTTAGGAGGGCAGGTGCCTCAAGCATTGGCAGTAGCATTTCTCATACATTGCAATGGCCGTGAAATAAACTGGATGAGCTTATACAAGCATGCAAAGTCAGTTGCAAAGAGTAGAGCACTTTCAAACAATGATTATGAGGATGGGCTGGAAAAAGTTACAACAACTATTGTTCCTCAGTTGACAATGTCTCCAATTGCGCCAGTGCTTGTTGATAAGCCCACTTCACAAATCTATGTTAGCTCTAATGTGACATGTAAGACCCAGGTGAATGAGGCCAATTATGCAAAAAAAAAATACTATTTGATATTTGATTGTTTTTTTTTTTTTTTTTTTTTCTGTAGTACATTCTTAGCTAAATCTAAAATCGTTGTTGTATTCATAGTTAGAAGCATGTGCTTGTATATGTTGTAAGTCAAAGCTGAACTTGCAGTTAACTCATAGGTAAAAGCATGCATTTGTGAGTTGCAGCTACAAGCTTAAGCACATGTTCTAGTTAATGTTTACTACCATCTTAATCATTCCAGTCACAGTTGCAATTGCAGGTGGAAGCTTACAGTTGCTTGTTGCAGATGTGTCATGCCTTACTATTTACAGTCTCAGTCTCAGCCATAGTGCACCACGCCTTAGTAGTTGCATTCACCAAACCAGTGAGAGAGAGTGTATCATGCAGTTGCAGCTTCCAGCTTGAAGCTTGTGTCCCATAGGTCAAAGTCACAGCTTGCAGCTTGAAGCTTGTGTCCCATAGGTCAAAGTTGTAGCTTCCAGCTTGAAGCTTGTGTCATAGGTCAAAGATACAGCTTGCAGCTTGAAGCTTCTGTCCCATAGGTCAAAGTTACAGCTTGCAACTTGTGTCTTATAGCTGCAAGTTAATGGCAGTCAATTGTTTATCTAATTTATTCAATATTCTAATTTAGTGTCTCTTTGTGTTTTAGAGATGTCGAGGATATTGGAGGAATGGATTTCTATTGCAGAACATGATGTGAACAAGCTGACTATCGAACTGCAACTAAGTGACGATAAGTGCAGTGTCATCAAAGAAAATATTAAAGGTTTAGAAGCTAGGCAGGTTAGTGTGGCCAATGAGATTAAGAAATACCAAGATTTGTGCACAAAGCTCTCAAGTGCAGCAAAGGAAGGTGTTGAGGCAGTAATTGACTTGCAAGAAAGAGATCTTGAAGAATTGGGTCTAGCTTTGAAGCAAGCTCTCGATGACTTACTAAATTCAGAGATTTCTAGAGATGTCGAGTTGGAGCAGCTAAACAAATTGAGGCCCTGCCTTATGAGGCTTTTGGCATCTCGATCCAGCATGTGCAAACCTTTTGAGTTCGATCCTTATTTGCCTGCCCAAACACCGGTCGTTGTTCATAGTATAAAGGAAGATTTGAGCATTAATTTGAATGAAGCATGCCCATTTTGTAACAAGTCACTGACATTGGATGATATGCTCTTGCCAATCATTATTGTCGAGTGTAGACATGCATATCATGTGGCATGTTGCGTAGTGCATTTCAGGTAGCATCTTCCCATGCCATTATTTTCTGAATGAATTTTTTTAACAGTGTTTTTTTTTTTTTTTTGCAGTTGCTCTACAATATGTTGTTATACCGATTGTGGATATAATATGTCAAAATCATGGCTGTCTTTTCTTGGATTAAAGGGGTGCCAGGAGTCCAACATTAGCATAACCCTAGATTCGCACGGTTGGTTGTATTCATTATTTTCAGCTCACACAAGATAACTTAATGAATGTTACTTGCATATGGAAACAGAGAAATCGAGAATGAAAGGTGTTAGCTCCACCCCGGCATCCATATCATATCCCAAGGAACATAAACTTATGCCGGACGTTTGAGCAATCGTGATTAACAACCGGGAAGGGTGCTATGGACATTATTTCTTGCAAAGAGCGTAAGGACAATGATGATAACAAATCTAAAAATGTTTTCTAATGTGCGGGATTTATTGCATCTTCTAAAAAGCATGACCATGTATATGTTCTTCACATTTGCAAAACACAGATAGTCAAGGACAATCAGCAACTGGTTTGGAATTGCACCCGGAATTGCACGATAGCTGTAAAAATATGATGTCTATTGAGCCAAACACTACAATCTTGATTCATCCAGGTAATTATATGTTCAAATGGACTAGCTTTTACAAAGGAGTAATTACATGATTAGTTGCTCTCTTGAGTTTTTGCTCCAAAGAGTAGTCCACAAGTCTGTTGCATGTTGTTGCATAGCAATGATTTTTTATTTATGTACATCTAGATATTCAAGGACACTCATCGAAGATAGGTACTGCTGTGGAAGCTGAAGGTAAAAACAAAGAGTTGATATTTCATGAAGAGAATGAGCCAAAGACGACAATGATTTCACCAGGTAATGCATGTTTGGACAAACTAGGTTTCTGCAAAGGAAATGTGTTTGTTATTACATGTTGTCAATTTAGCTTTCTGTAATGCTTGTAGAGTTAAAGAGACCGCAACATGCGAAAGATGTGAGCGACACCGCTTCATCACCTTGTGGAAATAAACTGAATGTGGGCAGTCCGCTTGTTGTCAATGGGAAGGCTACTTTGTCTCAATCAAAGTTTATTGGTGCAGCAAATGATAATAAGGCCATTGAAACCCATGGTAGTCTTCCCATTTCATCATTTAGTCCAGTTGTGAAGACAAAGAAAGAGACATCTCATCGAACACAATCACAAGAATCTGTTTCACCTGGTAATTCTTTGGTTTTTTTTTTATGAAGTGTTTCGTACTTGTTTATTTCAAAGCATTTCCTTCCAGGAAATGCAAGGGCTCTAATGGCTGCAAGGAAGAAAATTAAACGTAGCGAAGTATTTAGTAGCCCTTCCAAGTCTCCATGTAACAAAAGGATGAAGTCGCATAAAAAGCTTTTGATTTTTGAGCTAGATGGAGTCTAGCTGAAGCTATTTGAGAATACTGAGCCATTGCCAAGTTGTGTCATGGATGGTGCAGAAGGTTACACAAAGATAGCTGTATTGCGCCCGAAGGCTAAGGAGCTTCTAGAGTGGTGCATGGATAACTTCAAGATTGCCATTTGGACAACAATGAGCAGCACTGCAACTAATCTTATTCTAAATCAAATGTTTGAAAAAGCTGTTCGAGAAAGCTTACAGTTTACATGGTCTTCAGGGAAGTGCACAAATACGGCATTCAAAGTTGATAGGAAGCCTATTTTATTGGAGGAGTTGAGCAAGGTTTATTCTGAAATGAAGGGAGCATGGATGCACCATAACACATTGCTAATCGATGATATGTTGTACCGTGGTTTTAAGAACAGTCCACATACGATGGTATGCCCTAACACTTATCAACCATCTAGAAGAGATGGCGACTTCTTGTCTCAACATCTAAAACCATGGCTGGAAGGACTGTTAGAAGCTGAGAATGTGGAAGTGTATCAAGCCAATCCATTAACTAACTTTCTGGATAAGGCTTCCAAGAAAGCCGTTGATACTCTGAAGAAATACAAGTATTATTGACAAGAATTCTGTTGTAAGTGCTTCGATTTATTCAATATAACTCTTTCTCACTTTACATTCTTTCTGATTTTGCTTTTATCAGATTATAATGTAACATGATTTGTTATTGATTTGGAATCATTGTATTGATATTGATGAAGAATATGGCAAATCTGATCCCACTTGTTCGGCTCAAGTTCAAACTGGCAATGACAAAAATTTAAAGCAATATCTGTGTTAAAACTATTTGGCGAAATTTGTGTTAAAAACAAAGTTAAACCTGGAGGATCAACTGAGGGTTTAGTGTTATCTCATGCAAGTGTAAAACAAAGATAAATCTTGAGGATCAAATGAGGGAGAAATATTGCATGCAGGTATAAAAGGACAGAACACTTCATGGGAGAAACGGTAATATATTATCATAATATGTATCAAGTGTTTACATTCGGAATCATAAGTTACTCATTCAAGAGCTTACAGAAAAAAGTTCACTTAGAAAAAGCTTATCCAAAACTTCTTTACACAAAAAACATCATTTACACAAAAATTTGTTCAGGTAGCCGAGAAATCCATATAGCCATGTAGCCGAGAAATCCATATAGCCGAGAAGATAGAAGATCATGAACGCGAAGGCATCATCAGCTGAACATGAAGGTCATCGCCATGAGCTTCTATGTGCATCTCCAGAAGGCGTTCATCAGTTGCATGCACACAGTCTATCCACTGCTGGACCTTAGATGAGATTGCAGCTCCTTTTCTTTGCAGCCGATTCACCTCCAGACAAGAGAATTTGGCCACAATCTTCAGTTTAGTGCCCTCACGGCGGTGGCTGGAAGCAACGGACTCCTCCATTGGCACCCTGGCAGTAAACTTGATCCTCGCCATAGAAGAGTGATCAATCCTGCTGCAAACGGAAATAGTGAAAATGGAAGAGTGAACGATCCTGCTGCATGCAAACTTAAATGCATGCCTCAAAAGTCGAGTCCAACAATGAGTATTCGTATGGGGTGTTGTGGTGTTTTCATATGTTCTATGAAAACAAAGATGGAATGTTCTATGAATATGGGGTATTTTATGAAAGCACCCCATATCGAATGTTCTATATGGGGTGTTTTCATAAAATATGTTCTAGGCCTAATGTTCTATATTAGGATATTGGGTGTTACCCAATATTGGGATATTGGATCTAGGCAGTTAAAAGATGCCTTGGATGGTATGCAAATGATTTAGATCCCATCCCCATTACAATATGCCTTGGTTTCATTCTCTTTGCTATATCATCAATTTGAAGGCACTGAAGATAAAATATCTCCAATTCCTCCAGCTAGAAGATAAAATATATGATTAGTAGCAGACAAATAGATTTCGCTACAGAACAAACCCAATTTTGTATTGGGAAATCCACAAGTCATCCAACACTTCTGAGTTTTTTAAAATTGCCTTTGCACAGAGGGTGAAATTGGGTTGAAGCAAAAGGAATAAGGCCGAAAAGGAATAAGACCTGTGAAATGCAAAGGGAGCAAAGACAGTATGCAAACCTATGCAAAAGATAAAAGTTAACCTTATAATATGCTGCTTCACTATGTACACAAAGGGAAGCAGCATATTTGGCTTAAATTAGAGCTCAACAAATACATAGTGTTTTTAGCCATTTGTTATTATGCGCCTCTACAGATGAAGATCTATCAACATGATGGTTACGACAGGACCAACCCATTCCATGACCTGATAAAAGAAGTAGTTGCTCTTCAAGATCTTGGGGAGGTCATAGTAGTCGGTGATTTCAACGCCAGGACTGGGAATTTGCAAATGGTAACATATGAAAGACCGCATGATATCCAACTCAGGGAAGCAAATGACGCCCTATTTTTTAGAGAATCAGCAGACCGTGAAACTAATTGCATGGGCAACTTACTCCTGGATTTTGGCACAACATGTCATCTGAAAATTCTTAATGGCACAGCCACATACCAATCCTCAAAGGGTTTCACTTGTTACACGCATACTAGGGCCAGTGTTATCAACTATGTGCTTACAAGTAGCTCAAATTTGATCCATGCTTTCAAAATTGGAAACAAAGTACCAGAGTATGACCATTCACCTCTTTTTTTCGAGATTACAGATGCAATTATAAAAAGTGAAACTAAAAGATACCACGTTCCCAGGTTGAAGCTGAACTATGACTTACATGATGTATACAGAAAGCACCTAGAAGCGCTTTTGCAAGCAACCAAGTGGACAGGAAATCTCGCTGCTGATGTTACTTGTCTCACAGACATAATTTTAAGGGCTGCAACCGCTATTTTTGGCTTGACAAGAGAATGCAAAAATCCAAGACAAAATAAGAGCTGGTTTGACAAAGATTGTAAAATAGCACGGGCCAAGATCCCTAAAGGGACGCTACTAAATCCCAAATGGTACACAACTTTTCTCAAATGGAAAAAGCGCACTTTCATGTGCCAAAGGCAGATTTCTTTGCATCAGAAACTTCAGACACGTCCCAAGCTTTTCTGGAACATCATTCAACATAAGCCCTCATCATTCCCTTTGAATCCACACGATTTGCTTAGTTTTGTCAAAACTATTTATGATGTGCCTTCGGATCAGATGTTGACTCATCATGGAGCTCTCTTCTCGAAAGATGACGTAAAACATGCATTGCAAGAAATGGCCAATGGCAAATTACCAGACCTGCTGGGTATGAGTGTGGAGCTATTCAAATGGGGTGGCAGCATAACCATAAAGATGTTGACAGATCTCATTAACAAGGCAGTGGTAGAAGGCTTTCCCAAACAATGGAAAGAGAACAGAGTTCGCCCGATCCACAAAACTGGAGACAAAAAAGTGGCCAGCAACTATAGAACTATATTGATTGGCAACACCTTCACAAAGATTTTGGCTACGCTCCTTGAACGCAAGCTGAGTTTCTGGGCAGAAGATAAGGGGAAACGTTCCCTATTCCAAGGTGGCTTCAGGAAAGACCACAGCACGCTAGATCATGCTTTGGTGCTGCGGGCCTTATTTGAGAATGCTAAAAAACCTCGGCACTTCCTATACTTGGCTTTCGTTGACTTCTCAAAAGCTTTTATCTGATTCAGGAGGAACCCTGACAAAGAATGGAGAAATTAGGCGTGCCTTTTGAGCTCGAGAGTGGCGAGTTGCTCAACTCTATTCGTGGGTTATTGTGAAACCGGCAAACCAATTTGATGCAGAAATTTTGAGCACTATAGGTGTGAGGCAGGGATGCCCTTTGTCCCCGACACTATTTGGGCTCTACATAGACGAGCTGGATGAGTGGCTCAAGGAAAGGTGTCTGGTTGGAACGCATCTGGGAGACTTCCTCATACAATTGTTGTTATATGCAGACGATGTTGTCTTGGCAGCGACAAATAAAGAAAGTTTGCAACTACTCCTAAATAATCTGGAACTCTTCTGCAGGGAAAAAAGCATGCAGGTGAACTTGACGAAATCCAAAATTATGATAGTAGGCACCACAGACCGCCCCTCTTTCAATTATATGGGTAAGGATTTGGAGATAGTCGATACATACAAGTATCTTGGTTTGGAGTTTACAGCAAAATATTCATGGAAGGAATGTATTCAAAAGCGAATTCCATTTCAAAGGTAAAATCTAGGCTCTATGCTATGCTTACCAGATGCTGGAAAGCCAACCTGGATAGTTGGTGTTTGAAGAAACTTTTGTTTAAAACTCTGTTGTCTTATATGGCTCTCCTATTTGGGGACCCAGCTTATCATCTAGGCAGTGGAAACAGGTTGAAGTGGTTTTGAAGATATTTCTTCGAGAAGAATTGGGGGTGAAGACACAAACACCCTTCGCCATCATGCTGACTGAAGCAGGCATGCTCCCGTTAGAGGTAGAAGCACTCTATCAAACAATAAATTTTACAAATAGAGTCCGGCTACAACCTGACCACCGTCCTTCTAAACGGGCTTTTCTCTTCACGCAAACATCAGGCTGGCATCATGATTTTATGGAGTGGGCAAATAGTTGGGGTGTTACAGAGAAAAATTGGTCGATTCGTGAGCTTGGCACCCGAGATTTATTGCAGACTCAAGGTGGACCGCCTCTAGCCTGGTAAAAAGGTAGTAGAATGACGGCACATCAAGACATAAATCCATGATGGTCTCTGCGTAAACAAGACTATTTGAAGGCTAACATGTCAAGGAATCTCAAGCACATGATTGCACGATATAGGACAAGCTCTCGCATCGTGTGTGGGGGGGGTTCCAAGAGAGAATCGGTTTGTGTTTTCGTGATCGACAGGCACTAGAGGATGAGACACACGCATTTTTACACCTGTGTTTGGCATACTCGGATATTCGTGATAAGTTTGGAATTGATGAATCATGTCTTGATACTATCCTTAGCATGAGGCCACACGATCTTGGTTTGTATATCAAGGCAGTGGACTCTCATCATAGTCTGCTTATGAGAATTAATCAAATGTAAATATTTTCTGCTCCATGACCTTCAAGGTCCAATGTGGGCATGATCAATAATATTAATATTAATAATATTAATATTATTATTATTATTATTATTATTATTATTATTATTATTATTATTATTAGTACTATTATTATTATTATTATTATTATTATATTATTATTATTATTATTATCATCATCATCAATGGTTCGTGGCGAACCTAATTATTATCATTATTGTGAACCTTTAGTGCCAATGGTTGAGAACCAAAGGAAATGCTCGGTCGAATATCTGAATGCCAGGTTCATTGATTCAAATTTAGAATGGAGCGAAATCCAGAAACGAAAGCAAAGTGTATCATTGGATTCATTTTAATAATAATGAATGTCCGGGCTCTTGAGGATGAACATGAAATTTTCCTATTGAAGTTTTGAATTCAATGGTTCAATGGTTCTATAGTTAAATTGTATTGATTGTTTGATATTTAGAAGCATTGCACAAGAGGGAAAATAATCTAGATGCTAGACATTTCATGTTAGAATCCTAACAAACTAACAAAGGTTAAGTCGAATATGGTCTAATTAAGAAAATTTTTAAAAGGGAATGGATCTTCATGGAAAAGGGCTTTCTTCTTCCCCTTTCCCATGAAGACCCAATCCAACCTAAATGAAAAATGCCATGGCTTATATAACAATGGTTTTTTTTTTCATTCATGCTTGTGGGATATATAAACCCAGGAATTGATTTAATTGAATGTTACTGTTCATTTGGTCATTGACTCGAAAACCACTGACTCAAACTCGAACTTTAATCCACACAAAAGGGTTTGTTTACTGCCAGAATTCGATCTAATTCACCATGTCTTTAATGATTTATCTCAGGATCTATATGTACGGTCCTGGTTCGGTTTGGTTTAGCCTTGAAAAGCTGCCGACATTGAGCATTGACATGTGTATATCTGCATGCAACTTCCCCATTGAAATATACGATGAACTCTTTCATAAATCCCAACACTGTAATGTATGGTACACTTCAAGCAAATGAAGATGTTATATAGTTTGTATCTTAATTTGTGCATATCAGAAACCCTAAATCAGGGGCAAAGTGAACTCAACTATATAGTTTGTATCGCATAAACACATGGCGGATTAATACAAGGTGTGTCTCACCGCCCCTCCCCTCGAACCGAAGTTAAAACCATAAAGTCTCACATGGTCACCCAAATACATGGTAAGTGCCTCCTCGACCTAAGCAAATGTGCCATCAGAAACTTCGAGTCCGCATTAATCATATAATCTTCACACTAATATTGGTTCAATTTAATACACAACATGAATCAAATCTTCACATATTAGGAAAGAACAACTACAACTATAGTAGGAATGACCAAGATGAGACATATCAGTAAAGATTGTGAACTACCAAACACGTTCACAACAAATTTGAACTGCAAACACCAAGTATATTTCATTTATCCGAAAACATTGGTACATTGCATATGTCTTTCCACATTCTAACACGCCCATGTAAATGATTTATAGAATTACGAAAATGTTGTCTCGCACCATAAGTTCCAACGAGAAGGTAGAGTCTTCTTAAACCCGCAACAAAAAAAAAACAAAAAGAAAGTGGAAGAAGAATTAAATCTATAATAAGTACAAGTACCTTTGTCTTCAAGAAGCGACCTTCAACATTTACCGTTAGTCTTCATCATCGGTTAACACATCGAAGATTGTCTAAAATTTTCTCACTATCGCCTTCATTGAGTGTGTATACAAATTTGTTTCCCTTCAGCCGATGTTTTAAAACAGGGCATGGCCAACTTAATTCCACAAACTTGAGTGGCGTACACTATTGCATTTGGCTGATCAGAGCATAAAACATAGCTGGTTTGTGATCTTGCTACCTTTTTAAAGTAAATACCTTCAAGGAGCTCCTCTCATGGATAAAATGTTTGGCCATTGACCTCAAAGGCTTCCTTAACAATATACTTAGTCTTTGTGCATTTCATCATCCAAAATAATGCCCCCTCTTCATTATCCTTTGGAGCAGCAATTGCAAAATTGTTGCCCACTCTTATATCATTTCTCAAAATAGTTGATTGTATGGAAAACCTGGCTCTTTCAGATTTGTGTTGCTCAAATTCATCAGCCAATGCCTTGCTTGGTTCAACTGTCACAAGCTCCCAATTATCTACATAATCCTTGTTCATGCATTTCTCCCATTCCGCATCTAAGCAATTTACACAAAAGCAAGATAAACGTCTTACATTCAATTGGGTAGGGCATTCTAGATTGAATCCATGAACAGAATGAATGTTCGAGGCTTCTAATCTCTGCTCCCCAAAGGTTCTTTCTATTTACCCCCTCCACTTCCCAAAACCATCTTCTGACTGATTTCCTTTTCAAACTAGAAGATGGAGCAGTAAATGCAAAGCCCTCCTTTGCTACTTTGACTATATCAGTTGCACCTTCAATTTTTAAAGATGATTGTCTCTTCATCAATTCCCTCAACCACCGTTTTAATTCTGCACCTTTACCATCATGCTCGCCTTTACCATGGTTCGAGCCAAAAAAATTCCACATCATCTCAATTTGTGTGTCGTGTAAGTATCGTCCGACAAAATAGAATGGTCTTGCTGCTTTGAATTGTGATGCTGCTCCATCTGAAAAGACCCAATGTTTATTTGGATCCATGCCCTGTTGTTTCATAAAGTCATAATGCATCATAAAAGCGTGTTGAACAAGCAATGTATCGTGCTTTGTATCATCAGATATATAATAATGAGTGTCTTTATCATATCACCTGACACAGAGTCTACATAGTACGTAATATGCACTAAGATAGTAACCTGTTTAGTAGTCCAATATGCAGACTGAACTTGGTTATGTAGCTGAATAGAAAAATTCTCAGCAAAATCGACCACTGACACAAGAATGCCAGGAGGAAGGTTTTCAAGCAGTTCCTTGAATTGCTTTGCTTGCCACTTATGCATGAAACTATGCAAAGGAAACTTAGCCAACCTGTCAATCAATTTAGGTTTAGTCTCTTTCCACAAACGCTTAAGTATTTTCTTCGGTTTTTCCCACTTATCCTTACCACCTTCCTCGTAATCCCAATACTCCCAACTAATAGATCCTTGGTCTGATAACTCTAATGGACATATTGGTAGCTGGGATATACCACAATTGCTACAAAGCCCATATATGCAATCTTTTTTATGAAATTCTTGATTTTCCTCCCTTGGGCAAAGGATAGACTGCCATAGCTCTGTAGTTGTTTTATATTTCTTCGTCTTAGCAATACAAATGTCTTGTTCCATACACTGACATACTCCACATGCACAACTATAAGAATTCACATGCTGGTCCCTCAACTTATTAAAACCATCTAACAACATTTGCAACCTCACATGATGTATGCAAAAGCAGCAAAGAGTTAAATTGCTTCAATTTCAAGACATACCATGGCTTTAATTTCTCAAATGCCCTTTGATGGATCTTCACCTCCTCGATATTGCTCTTTGAATTTAAGAAATAGTTCTGGATCGCATAACAAAGTCGTAGTGAGTTCATATTTATGGCCTACATATAAGAAAAAGAGCTCACAATGAACAACTAAAGCTATAACTAATACACAAAAAGCTCATGCAACTAAGATTGCACCTTGATTTGCAACTAGAACTACAACACCAACTACAAACTATCCTACATTTGCATTTGCAAATCGAACTGAAACAACAACTACCACTATTAATCGTCAGTGTCATTGTCACTGCGAATCAGAATTCTATTTGTAAGTATGACCTGCAATCAGAATCGATTGAAAACATGACTATAACTAATCAGAAGCTATTTTCTTCGATCAGAATTATTGTCCGACCGCAACTAATCAGAGCTAGTTTCTAATCAGAAACCATTGTCCGATCAGAATCGCTATTGGGACTATAAGCTGTGACCTGAACCTATAACCTACTAGTCTACTCCAACTACAACTTGAAAGTAGGAGCTACAATTTCAGGATTGGAACTAAAACTTGAACTATAACATGATCTCTACTATACAAGAACTTGGACTCTAAGTATTCATAATATAGTCTGCAACTACTACTATCATCTTTCACAAATAACAAATTAAAAAAAAAACTAGCAAGAAGCACACCAGAAGGCTGTAGCAAGGCAAGACTTGAGCTAAGTCTAATCTGATTGAAGAAATGGGTTGATAAAACTGTGGTAGTAGAAAATTGCATTATTTTATGGTCATTGCTGGGTATAAGGGATTCATGCTTTTCCTCTAAATTGTTGGGCTCCAATAGTTTAGGACTGCATTACTAGGGCGATGGGACCATAGCAACCTCTTTGTGACGATATTGACAATGTTGGCAACTGCATGAGCTTGCGCAAATTAGGCATACTTTGGTATATGTCAAATATCCCTTGTAGACGCCCTAACCTGTTGTTGGAGAACCAATAGTCTTTAAAGTTTATCTTGAATCGTCATAGTATTTTAATGCATGCCAGAATTAAAAGATTTTTGAGGGCTTGAAAGTCATATGGAAGTTAGCTTCCAGATAAGAAAAACAAATGATGCCAAATTTTCCTACTCAAGTTTTGTGCCAATTTCTGATAGACATAATTTTGCATACTTAGATAGTGCTAGTAGGTTGGAAAGTTTTTCCTACTTCCTCAGACCATTGCAAACATGACACTTCTCCGATGTTTAACATGGAAATTTTCATTGGTTAATATTTACATGATGGCCACGTTGTAGATGCAATTAATTGCATGAAGCTGAAGATAGTAAAATAATTGTATCTAGAGGAAGAGAGAGCTCATCAACATGGCGTACCTGTCAAGTATTTGGCATTCAAAGATGCCTACCTTGTACAGATAAATGGCCTCCATAATTTGATGGCAATGCAATCCACATCTGGTTGGAAGTTATTAATGCTTGTAGAATTTGTATTGTAATTCAGGAACTGGTTACTCTAAGAAAACAAAGCTATTCCGATATTTAGTTAGAACTTATATGGTCCTCAATGGAAGAATCATTTTCAAGAGCATTTTGATTTGGAGCTCCATTAGGCAGCCAAAATTCGTTCCTCTCATAAAATTTGCAAGCAAGATAATCTTGCTGCCCGATGCTCAAATGGCTGTAGCAGTAGCGCAGTGATATTCCATGGAAGATGCATCTTTGACAGAATCACTGTCTAGGCCTGAGCATTTTATCAAACCTGGTAGACACTCAGTTGACTAGTAGTTTTGACTAGAGGCACTAAATGATGAAGAGAGCCCATGCTCATAGTTGCAAAACTTACAACAATTTGCCAAGGAATACAATCCGTCTATTGTATCAAATCTTGATCAGGTAGAATATTCACAAAATATAACTTGCTCTATATTCTTGTCAATGGCAATAGAAAAGAGTATTCCTATGCACCCAGTTTTTGGAATTCACATTCACATGAATCAATGCCGAGATACAAATTGTATCAATGAATATACTTAAGGGAGGTTGAAATTTTCACAAGAAGGCATCAAACGGCTATGCACATACTTAAGGGAGGTTGATGTTTTGTCAAGAGGGCATCAAACGGCTCATTGGTTGTACCAAACGACTCATTGGTTGTACACAAGTAACTTACATGTAGAGTTCGTTTCGTTTTGACATATTTAAGCATTTTAGATGGGCATTCAAGCCCATTGCTGAAAGTAGTTCAATATTCTAGACCAATGTGGGCACCTACGTTGCAGGTCACAAGTTCTTAGATGGGCACTCAAACCCATTGCTGAAAGTAGTTTAATATTCTAGACCAAGTAGACATCTGCGTTTAATCCGCCTAAACACAAAAATTTATATCATATTCTTGTATGGGAAAGGGCAGTCTGCAGGCAGACTTGTTCTAGTACATATGCAAAGCACAGTGTTTTTTTTACCTCAAGCTGGACTATAAATTCAAGGACTGGATGGTATTATTCATGACATATCAATGTCGGCTGTTCATCAAAATGCCATGACCAGCATGGCAGGCTGCCAAATCCAGCTATGACGGGCTTTCAAATGCAATTATAAAAGAAGAGAAACAAAAATAAGAGGAAAAGGGAGGCATCTTACTAGAATGCATTAGCCATAATTAAAAGATGCATCAGCCATAAATGGAACATTGAATTCTAATTCTTCTGGAAATCTCCTTCCTAGCCCTCCTCTTTCCAAGCCATAGCCTGACCATTTTGCTGTGAATGTCAATACCTTTTCTTCCGCAAACAACTCCTTCTAATGCTCTAACTACATTTAGATGGATTCAGAATGGTGTAGGTGGTTAATTTCTAGAGAATTATGCTGGACTGTAAATTCAAGAACTGAATGCTATTATTTCTTATGGCAGAAGAATTATGGGCTTTTCGTCAAAATGCCATGACCAGCATGACGGGCTGCCAAATCCAACTATGAAAATTATGCCGGACTGTAATATCCTCCTCCTATCCTGTAATTAATGAAAGTCGAGGTCACTGGTCTGTTTGAGATATTGGGCTATGCTACAAGAGCTTCTAAACCTGTATCTTCTCCCTGTAGTGAAGTTTCAAAACAACTTTCAAGAGTGATTGCTCTACCATTTTGCTCGATGCATTAACCTCCAATTCATCCTCATCTGAATTATTAGAAAACTTTGTTACAATTTTCAGAGGAGTAGAAGTTTCACCGTCCTCCAGCTTTGTGGAAGGTGCATCTCAAAGCCGTTTACTGTGAATGAAACTCATATCCTCTTCACAAACTCGGTTGTTCATGTTCGCATGAAAGCTACAGCATTAGTATCTAGGTCACACAAGTTTGCAGCAAATAGTTCTCTTTGAAGGTCTTCGGCCATTTCCCTTCTCTCATTTAAAAGTCCATATAATATTGCCTTTGCAAATTGCTGATTAAATATCAACCGACTTACTGCCTCCTGAAGCTGGTCTCTCTCTGCATGGTAATCTCAGAACGGAATGGATCCCACATTTCTGATACAGTGAAAATGCATGCAAAAAACTCGAACATAACCTTCATGATTTGGAGCTCTATGATGCTATTATTCATGATGAACAGCCTTCATGTATTGCTGTTTTGTATTTGCCTTCAGATTAAGGTGGCATGTCACCAAGCTATGAGTCTTTGCATATATGTCTAGACCAACTTTGTTGTTTCACTCCTCTTCGTGTTCTCTTAGATAACATGCTGTAATTTTGAGATTTTGTTGATACCAGTTTCAGCATGTGATATACAGTCTGCTGCATAGATATCCATGTTTGCTCAAGCAAGGTTTCCCATGAGGTCGTATCTGCCTGAAATGGCCTGTTGGTTACTATGGCTCTGCACATTAGGCCATCATGGCTACGTCCAGAAGGTATGCTACCAACATGTACACAATATAATAGGGCAAGTTGAAGTCTGAGCATGAGGCCACCTGGAATGCAAAAGTCCCGTATAAATAAATCGTCTGCACTGATAATAAATATTTCTTGCTTTAGCATTCAAAAGCACTTGGCAATTGCCACGTGTTCTTTGCTTGCAAAATTACCTATAAACTAGCATTCTAAGTAAAGGTTGTGCAGAACAAATGAACGGAAGCCTGAATCATAATTCTGCAAACCAACTATGGACGGAAGGTAAGTACAGATACAGGAAGCTTGTGCAAGTGGATACTATCACAACTCTAGAGATTTGCAATGCTAGTGCGGTTAAGATTTTTCTGCACATCCATCTCTTTTGAATTCACATTGGATCTGCTAATGCAAATGCAATGGCCAAACTCAAGGTATTCACACATCAGTACTAGGGCTGGCTACCCAAGGAGATATAAACACTAGTTGAGAGAAAACAAACCGGAGATTGATGGACACAGGTCCATATGACGGTCTGGACATGGAACGCTTGTTTTTCCCTGTAGAAATTATGCCAGTTGCCTCTGCCATTGTAAAACTGTGGCAAGAAGATCTTGCCGATCCTCTACTTTGCCATGGAGCTCCAGCAAGCCATATCCATAAACCCACAAATGAGGCATACAAACCTGTAAAAAGATCACAACCCATAAACAGTGATTGGGCTTTTCATGAGAAAATAAAGTGACACACCAAATCCGGCCCTTTTGAAAGCATCTTGCTTCATATCCAACAAAAAAAAAGAAATGCCAAATCGCCCTGCAAAACTTTATTCAAGGCCCTAAAGTATAGGGCTCGATGCTTGCATGTGATTGAATTCTGATCGGACGAAGGCATGCAGCAAATGGGTCCATCCCTAATCCAATCTTCAAGCTCTAAGGTCGGTGGAGATTGAAGAATGCAACTGCCTTCCATGGCAGATTCGCTAAGGGGCAAAAATAGAAAGCATAGGCCCGATCAGACGTCCTTCTACATCTATTTTGAGGCAATTTCTAATTTCCATGGCCGTAGGATCTAACGGTAAAGCCTAATGCCAACTCAGATTTTGACGAGATGGAAATTACACGTGGATAGGCTAGAATTTGAGGAAAGGCTGTAGGCCCGGTATGTCCTACAAACATATAAAATCTAACCAAGCAACTTGCATTAATCAGAATTTATAAATTTTTTACAATATAGAAAAAGGAAGGAAGGAATGAACCTGTGTATCCTCCAAATAATGTGTGGCATGTTCCTGTTTAATACTCTTTGCCAGCCTTTTGTATCTCACATCCTTTGCATTCGGTGAAACCCTTGTATTTGCCCCCAAAATTCATGAACCAGCTCAATGACATCATCTGTAATCGAACCGAACCTCTTGGATCTTCTGTAAAAGACCCACCCAGCTTTATCAACATGCACTTGTTTGTGCTTATCTATTGCCACTGCAATATTTCTCGGATGGACTCCCAAAACTTTACCCAAGTTTCTCTTACTAATAGTCTTACTTGTGCAACCACCATCTCCAATAGCCATTGCAAGTACGCTTTTTTTCGCTGCCATGGAGTCTATGCTTGTAGAAGATTTTACGGACTGAATCTTTCCTCTAATGTTACCAACCAACTGATTTTTCACCTCCATATTCCTGAAGTCATCACCAAGAAACTCTCTAACTTCTTTATCTTTCATGAAATCACTCAAAACTTCTCTTTTCTCTTCAGTGTCCATTTTAGATGTATTTCTAGCGAATGAAAAGACTATATTCTCCATAATTTTACTCCTGCGAATGTTCCTTTGGCTGACACAACAAGAACTCTCTTGTAGAGTAGCTTGTTTTTCCTCTTTTCTTTGCTTTCGTTGCCTTCTCTCTTTTAAAGTCTCTTGCTCTGATGTCCTCTTCTTTTTTCCCTTTGAATTGTTCACATTTGCATCTTCCATAGCTATGTTCATGAAAAGAAATCTGATAACAAGAAGCTATTTGTCTGTGGTCTCAATCTGGTAACAAAGAAGCTTGAATTTTCCTAATTCCTCTTCATACTTTCTCATGTTACTGGTCTGATACCAAAGACAAGATTGGATGTACTCGTAATTGAGTTTTTGTAAAACAAAATCTGAAAGAAAGTTGAGTTTTTTTTGCCTTACTTGTTGGGGTGCGGTTGCAGTGATGGTATCGATTTTGCATGCCTTCATTTATGTCATCCTTCCCTTCCATGATACAAACATGAGATCGTCTCCTCTCCTGGCATTACCGGGTTCTTGGAAAAACAAATTCAATCGAGTTTCTTGGAACGATTTTTTGAAAATTCCATACGTGGCGGTGGTTGCCATAAGAGCCAAACGAATTTAGTAATAGGGACGACCTACTTTTCAAACTATTTTTGGGGGGCAGGGGGGACAACCTAAATGAGACACTACATTGTGCTTTAACCCGAAGATCAAGACTATGCAATGCACAATTTCCACTTACAAGTGTCTAATATATCACATTATCCAAATTTATTTTCAAGCTCTGCAGGTTGCAGTTGGGACTGTGAAGAATAGATTTTAGCTTTTCCAATTGTGCTAAAGTTCAACGACATATCGGGCTTCACTACCTTCAAGTTCCATTTCAAAAACGGACCTGCAATTGAAACTTAGCCTTCTGAGCCCATATTCCAAGATTCGCAGGACTTGGCATCAAAAGAGAACAACAGACTTGGGACTTCCCCTTTTGAGAAGGTGATCCTTTTTGTATTACTGTGTTGCTAAGTTTATCAGAATCTACGGATAACGGTAGTTCTTGGTGTCATCAGAAATACATTTAGTGCCAAATCTCAAGTAAAATGCTTGAGATATATTCTATTCCCTTCTCTTTACTCCAAATTTCTTTATATTAGAACGGTTCTCTGGCAATTGCATAACTATTTAAACAGGTTCACAACATCTATAAACAAATCTGGAAAGTGTGCTAGATCAATAAGCGAAAGTCAAAATGCTTTATCAGAGTCATATCCTCAACCTTATGAGCCCTTATTTCAAGATTCGCAAGACTTCGCATCAAAAGCGAACAACAGACTTGGGACTTCCCCTTCTGAGAAGGTGATCCATCTTGCATTATTGTGTTGCTAAGTTTATTAGAATCTATGGACAAACTTTTGTTTACACGTTTTTTGTTTCTTCTACAGCCATTAGAGACTTCTGAATAAGTAGGTCAATCAATTACGTTTGGAGATTTAGATTACATAAATCTGGTAGGGACAAGGGAGATAACTATTTTTTTCTGTGTGATATATGTCCTCCACTTTATCGGCCATAAGGCAGCAGGATAAGCTCCACAATAATTGTGTAAGTATGCACCAGTAAAAATTGGCTTCCATGTACACTGGGGCTGGTATACTGGTTGTTGCCTAAAGTAGATAATGGTCCCTTTCTTAACCATGCTCATTAATAATATGATAGACATACTATATGAAATGGCAATTTGTCAATCGTAGAAGGCATGATGGCAAGATACTTCCTTCAAAAGAATCCCATATAGTTCCCAAAATAGTGCTTTAGAATTCACTTCATACCAGTCTTTGATGGAGGAAATTTGCAATCTACAAAAATGAATTCTATGGCATTCTCTTATGCAAAAGGCTTTGCATAGTTTCTGGTATATATATGACTCTCTAGGAAACGATTGAGAAATTGAAGTGGCGGAAGAAAATTAAGGCAAAATTAGCTCTATAACATCATCATCGTCAACATGCATTAGACCACCAGCCTTTGATGCACAACAAAAGCCTCCAATATTGCCCTTGGATTCACAACTATCTGAAGGACCTGGAATGGGTTCTCAACCTTCTCCCATGGTGCATCTACGTCTGAAATCAGAAAAAGAAGCGAGTCCAGTGGGAGCTAAAGTTCTTAGCCAGCCGGATAGCATAATATCACAGGTAGTCTCATTTTGCTTTTATCTACTTGAAATATAAGATTTTATCTAACTGTCTTTTTTTAAAACACTGCAGTCGGTGGTCAGAGCAAGATTATGCATAAGAGATTCCATGTGTAGACTTGCCAAAGGTTCAATGATGTGGCATTCTTCTGATATTAATGCAAATGTTCAAGGATTCAATCACTCTCTTGCAATAGCTGATAATGATGCAAACAGGTTATAATCACTTTTCATGTATCTTACTGAGATTCTTATGGGCGTGAAATAATGTGCTAACTTATGAGGTCTTTTTACCTTGAAGGTTAGTTGCCTACTGTCTCTATCTCTGCATGTTTGCATCACAAAGTTTTCCATCTTCAAATCCAATCAATTCTAGCTCAACCCAATCAACCTGGGCTGGGTTTGAAGTCGGCTTATCTACTATGTGTAAAACTGCCTGGATCTCTTGCTTGATCAAATCTTTGCCACGGTTGGCCTGGGCTTGGACTTAAGGGTCTTGTTCTTCATTAAGACGACCAATCTGGGAGAAGCGAAGTTGTGCGAACTACTTGTATCTATGAGGACTACATAGGGCTTGCTATCAATGATGCTCTTTGCCGAAATAACCGTGGACTGATTTTTTACATCACCTAACTCAATACTGCACAAATTTTGCACTCACCTTCTATGAAGTCTTGAGGCTTCTGCTGGTCGTCTTCGTCGTCATCGTTGAGGTTTTGAATCTGCAATTATTTCTTCTTAACTTGTTTGACTTGGCATATCCTTTCCACCAAATTCGGGCTGGTCCAATCAGATTTGCTGTTGCTACCTTTCCTATGTCCTTATCTTTCATCGCGTATGAGTTCCCAAATTCTTCCATCTCGTCTAACCAAACTTCCACTTCCATTCCAGACCTATCCTTCCCGGAGAATGACCCAACTTTCGGGTTTTCTATACATTACTCATTGCATTATCCACCTTCTTCTGATAGTCCCCTGTTCAATGGTTCCTGTCCCTGCCTTGTGAGGTGTCTGACTCACTTTCAAAACTGCTTCGAGATCCACTTCCCGAAGTGTTCCTGCCCTGTTGAAGGAGCTTCGTCTGGTCCTCTCAGTGGTGGAGGTGGCATTGGTCCATACTCCTGAGCATGCATCAAAGGTGTAGCCCAATGTATCAATTGTTGCATCTGGTTCCTCATTTAGATTAACCTTCTGTTGATTGCTTCAGCCATCATCTCTTGTTCTATATCGTGATCTCGACCGAAAAGGTCCCTAGGTTGCTACTGATGCTGTCTGCCCTGATTTTGGGACCCTGAGCCGGTATTCCTAGCTGCAAGTATTAGTCACCGTGTTATTCAAAGTTATATATCACGATGTCTTTTATATGTTAATTCTTGTTAGTCATAAAAGAAATCAAGTTGAAACTCAACTTATAGGTCAACAATGAATTATAATAGTTGGTACATCAACATACAATTGGAAGCTTCAATTTTTTTATAGAAAATAGATAATAGTATATGCAATCTTAAAATCCTCTTGGTACATATTAATACATAGGGAGGGATAATGGTTTATCATCAAGAGTCCTTCATGGACTTGAAGAAGTTCTTCACGTCCTTGAGTCGAAGACCCTTGCCGATGTTGTGCAGAATGTTTCGGGATGATCCTCCTTCTGCGGCTCGGGCCATTTGAGGAGGTGAGAGCGGTGGTGCTGTAGCCACTAGTACTGTCATCGACACGTCCCTTAGGTGGCCTCTGGCGAACTCAAGGATATAGAGGACCACAGATCTTTTGAAGAGGATGCTGTGATCCATGGTCTCCCTCATCTTGGCATGCTGGTCAAACCCTGTAAATGCAATCAAGAGGGCTATAGCCTCCTCTTCTCGCGGGCTGAAATCCTTGTGGAATACTATCATTTGGCCTTGGCTTAGAACTGGAAGATAGTATCGAAGCGCCTTCCCCTTTTGGAATCCCGCCGCCTGTGACCCTATGCCCTTCATTTGAGCCGCTCCACCGTAGACATCTAGTACTAGGAGGTCTTCATGGTCCCTCCACATGGTGGTTGCACTATCTAATTAAGTTGATGTTGCTAGTCCTTGTTACGGACCAAGGGCAAGTCTCGCTTGCGGGCCTTGGGACCGGGAGTCTGCATTGGGAATGCCACGGGGTGGCCTGGGAACGTCCCAGCAGTGATACCGCCTAGGGGCGGCGTGGGGTTTATTTTTAAGTGGCAAAAGTTTCGTATATTAACTTGCTTTTAATTAAATTCTAAAGTTCCTATGAAAAACCATCTAACCTTTGGAAATTGCGGTATGAGGTGGCTTTACCTCATTGGATAGGGCAAATTAAAAGGCAGGAACGAGATTCTCTGATCACGGCTGCTGTAGGCGGTCGAATCACCTTAAAATAGCCCGGATCAGGGCTAATCCTGGTCGGATTGGGCTGCAGAAAAGGCCCACGGCCCTTTTTCGAGCAAAATTAGACCCTAGTGTCCTTATAAAAGGTTCTGGAGGTGCTTTTGTGAGATCATGGTTCCTTTGGAGCGAGCTATTGAAGCAATCCACTCCGCCTGAAAGCCTGCAAGCCTAAAACTCTTGATAACATGCAACGACAAATGAATCGGTGGATACTGGAAAGTGCTGCCCAGGAGCAGCGCCTTAGGGAATCTATTGATCAACTTATGTGGAATTCTAGAAGTACTTCAAATACTTCGACAACCCAACCAGTACGAGGTACCGCTAGGGGACGGCCAGTTGTGAGTGCACCACTTGGAATTGGTCTCTCTATGCCGGACATAGCCAACCCGGCTGTGAATGATCCTCCCGAGGAGACCGTGAACGGGCTCTCAGAGGAGGAATCAAAGCTCTGGAAAAGATGAAAATGCCAGAGTTTGATGGGACAGGAACACCAGAGGATGCGATCTCTGGTTGGGCCGCACAAAGTTATATTATGCGGCTACTAAGAAAGGCGACACAACAAAAGTATTGCATGCCTCTCTTAAGCTGAAAGGTGCTGCCGCTTCGTGGTGGGCTATCCACACCGACAATGGAAAGACTTTTCGGTCTTGGACGGACTTCTGCAAGCGATTCAAGGATGAGTATGCGCCTCATTTTGATAGCCGCCATGCACTAATATCCCTCCGGGAGTCAGTGCAAATTGGAACTTTACAGGAGTATGTGAGTAAACTCCGAGGGTTGTTCGCAAGACTTCCCGACCTTACCCCTCAGACGAGGGTGGACCACTTTGTCAATGGTCTGAAAGAAGTCAGTATCAAGACACACTCGTTGCAAACAGAACCCAAGGGCTTCGAGGAAGCAGTGGAGCTTGCAAGGAAATTAATTGGTCGAGAGGAACCTCAGAAGACCAAAAAGAGTTTTGACTGGAAATCAAAACGAGTAGAAAATACTGCGGATGGAGGGTCATCTGCTAAAAAGCGAAAGCGGAATCAGTCGAATAAAAAGGCTGCGGGCAGTCTAAAGATTCGAGCCAAAAAAAGGCAGCTATAAAGTGTTATAACTTCCAAGGCATGGGCCATTATGCGAGAGAATGTCCTAAGCCGCAGAAGCCAAAAAAGGCGATAGCTGCAACGGCCAAAATACAATCGGATGGTGAAGCGGTGAAGACACTGTCGGTCGTCGCGAGAGAAGAAAGCATGGTAAATGATTCTTCTAAAGTTTTCTTTGGTAAAGTCATACGTGTTCTAGGTAGAATCAAGGAAAAGAGCGTGTGTTCTTATTGATTCGGCGAGCACTGACAATTTCTTGTCTGCAGACTTAGCGAGGGAGCTAGGCCTGGAGCTGACGAAGGTGACTCCGTATGTAGTTGAAGGGGAGGCGGGGCCTTAGGTTCAACGTGGAGATCAACAAGCGCAGGGCGTAGACCTGATACTTCAAGAGAAGTTCACCTAAAGCAGTACAGTTTAAAATTGATGATTTAATCAATTTGAAACGTTATGATGTCATTTTGGGGATAAAGTGGCTCCAAACTGCACGTTTGCTCATTGATTGGGCATCCCATGTGTTAACTTTTGAATTAGAAGACACTAAGTCTCAGTATACAAGGATCACCATATGTGGGATCCGGGAAATTGTTGTCGGCCACTCAGGCCAAAGCTGCTTTTAGAGTGAATAATAATCAAGTTTTTGGAATTTATGTGTATGATAATGATATATGTGTCAAAACTTGTAACTCACTCATAGAGCAACCGGATGACAGCTCTCAGCTTCATCCTCAATTACTTGATCTTTTGGAAAGGTATAAGGATGTGTTTCCCGAGGAGTTGCCCATAGGGTCACCTCCGTCAAGGGGAGTGGAGCATGAGATCGGTCTTGAGCCCGAAACTAAACCAATGGCAAGAGCCCCTTATCGCTTGAGTCCTCATGAGTTGGAGGAGGTCAAAAAGCAAGTTGGGGAACTACTTGGAAAAGGGTTTATCCAGCCAAGCAAATCTCCTTTTGCAGCTCCAGTGTTGTTAGTCAAGGAAAAGGATAACCCTATGCGCATGTGCATAGATTATCTTGCACTTAACAACGCAACCATTAAGGATAGATATCCTTTGCCGCGGATTGATGATATACTAGATCGTCTAGGCGGTGCAACTTGGTTCACCAAGATTGATTTGAGAAGTGGATATCATCAAATCAAAATCCGTGAAGGCGATGAACCAAAAACAGCTTTTTGAACTCATCAAGGTCATTATGAGTTCCTGGTTATGCCGTTTGGTCTCACCAATGCGCCAGCTACATTCATGAGGTTAATGAACCAAGTATTTGCTGATTATTTGGACAAATCAGTTGAAGTATTTCTAGATGATATACTTGTTTACTCAAACTCATTGGAAGAACACTTCAAGCACCTAGAGCAAGTGCTTAAAGTGTTACGCTCCAATAAATTGTATGCTAAAATCTCTAAATGTGATTTCCTCAAGCAAAAGGTTGCTTATCTGGGTCACATCTTGTCGGAGGAGGGAGTGTCTCCAGACCCTAGCAAGGTACGAGCGGTACAAGAATGGACTCAACCTGAGAATGTTCACGAGTTGAAAAGCTTTCTCGGGTTGGCTACTTATTGTAGAAAATTTGTGCCCAAGTTTTCTAAGGTAGTGGCCCCGCTCACGGATCTTTTGAGAAAAGATCAAGAGTATGTGTGGGGTCAAGCTCAACAAGAGGCCTTTGAAAGGATTAAAAGCCTTTTAGTGAGTAGTCCAGTACTGAAGGTACCTGACCTCAATGAGTCGTTTGAGGTATACACGGATGCTTGTGAGCAAGCTCTGGGAGCTGTGCTTATGCAACAGGGTTATTGCATATGAAAGTCGTAAGCTTAATCAAGCGGATGCCACTTGATTAAGGTATATGGGGATTTATCCTGTATTTCACGTAAGCCAGCTTAAGCGAGCTATACTAGATACGGACAATGTGGTTAGTCCTGAGAGTATACCGCTAGTGTTAAGCTCCGCTGTAACACCCGAACGGATTCTAGATACTCATGTTCGGCAGTTGCGCAATCGAGATATTCGTGAATATCTGGTCTTGTGGCGAGGCCAGTCTTCCGCAGATGCCACTTGGGAGACGGATGAGTTTGTGCAACGTTTTCCTCATTTGAAACTCTAGACCTTGAGGACAAGGTCCTAAGGGGAGGGGACCAAGGGCAAGTCGCGCTTGCGGGCCTTGGGACCTGGAGTCTGCATTGGGAATGCCAGGGGGTGGCCTAGGAACGTCCCGAACAGTGATACCATCTAGGGGCGGCGTGGGGTTTATTTTTAAGTGGCAAAAGTTTTGTATGTTAACTTGCCTTTTAATTAAATTCTAAAGTTAAAAAACCATCTAACCTTTGGAAATTGGGGTATGAGGTGGCTTTGACTCATTGGATGGGGCAAATTAAAAGGTAAGAACGAGATTCTCTGATCACGGCTACTGTAGGCGGCTGGATCATCTTAAAATAGCCCGGATCAGGGCTAGTCCTGGTCGGATTGGGCTGCAGAAAAGGCCCACGACCCTTTTTCGAGCAAAATTAGACCCTAGTGTCTTTATAAAAGGATCTGGGGCCACTTTTGTGAGATCACGGTTTTCCTTTAGAGCGAGCTATTGAAGCAATCCACTCCCGCTTGATCTCCTGCTGCTAGGGGTTTTGGCCCACTGTGAGTTGATTGAGAATCAATTCGTCTTATTTTAAGCGACTTGAGTCATTGGTGTTAGCTTAAGAGGACACTCCGTTCTGAGAGTGTTCTCGATTGCTCTTTGAATAATACTGCTGTGGCAGTATCCAGTTTTTGTATTAGAACTGCTGAAGCTGTGCTTCAGGCTGATCCTGGGGATCAGTAAGCATTCGTGTGTGGGGAGCTCAGAGAGTTCACGGTTGTGGGGAATTATGGGAATTCTAGGTAGCGCGGTTGTACCCATCTTTGTAGGCGTTTGACACCCCTCCCGCATGCTTCGTGCTCGAACGGGTCGGCTAGTGCTTGGGCCTCTCCCTAGTTTGTACAACCTGCTTTGAATCTCTTTAAACTCCTCTGGAATGACTGGGAGTTGTTGGTGATACAATTGCCTTATGTATTCGTAGATTCATGACAGTATGCCGCGATGTCAGACATCATCTCGACATTTTCAGGAGCTAAAAGATGCTAAAATGCATGTTTAACTCAAATCTATGCTATCTAACAACTTATTCTATATTAAAGTAACATGTAAAAGTGCAAATATAGGTGACTCGGGTGAGAATCCGCGAAATGCGTTTGCGTTCGCGACGTAGAGCCCATTGGCGGGGTGAGACCCAAGTGGGCCATTTTTAACCAATTTTTGATATTTTTAACAATTTAAAGTGCTACATTGTAAATCTTAACAAATTCTAAGCATTCTAACAACTTTTATTACAAAAATTGAACAACTTAAACCAAAAAGACAAGGGACTCGGGTTAGACCGCGCGAAACGCGTCTGCGTTCACGACGCAGAGGCCATTGGCACGGTGTGACCCGAGTGGGTCAATTTTGACCTAAAAGTCAATTATGAAGAAAAATTTTAAACTAACATTACTAATAAGAACATTTTAATTACATTAGGAAAGATTTTACACCAAATTGATTTATGCAAAAAGTACTTTTATATGTATTAAATTATCTTAGCACAAAATTAGAAGCTTCTAAGGCTTCTCCTTACGGATCCTCCTAACCAAATGGAGATCCTTGGGCATCACTGTTACCCTCTTTGCATGAATGGCACACAAGTTACCTTCCTCGAAGAGCTGTACCGGCTCTGCCTCTGCTGCCTCTTGCAAGGATCAGACCGTTAGGGGTGTGACCCTATAGTCGGTTCGGAACTCCTGCATGATCTCCTAGAGGAGCCATTCGAACGACGCCTTCCGGATCAAGATTAGTGCACTGCTAAAAGTGCCTAATCTCTCGAAACACCCGGGCGTGCTTCGAGTCAGGTCCATGATGGACCTTCTTCAGAGGCTCTGGCCGTGGCGGTGGCAGCTTCAATTGATTCTTTGGCATGCCACCTTAACGTACTTTCGTACGTTTTGTTTGCAGTACCAATCATTGTACCTCTTCCATCTCCGGAGGTACTCTTAGTATGCCTTCTCCTTCTCTCAAACTCGCGGTCCTGCTTTAGCATGAACTCGCGTTCTCCTACCTTCTACTTCTTCACTACCTTGGGTGGCTTGGGCCACTTTGAGTGGGGTGGATGGGTATCGGGGTTGGATGTCTCCCCGACATTCCCTTCGGGCTCTTCCTCCTCCTGCCCGCCGCCTTCTTCTTCTTCAACCTCCTCTTCTTCCTCCTCGTCGGTTGATTCCTGGCGAGGTTCTTTGATGTGATCCAGGTCCCTCTTGGACCTCTTCTCCCTTCTCTGGTTCTCCTTCTCCCGCTCCCTCTTCTTCCCAACCCCTCGGTCTTCCGGCGACTCCGCCACTTTCTCCTTCCCCTTCTTTTTACTGGGGCCAACCTGCGCCTGATGGCACTCCTCCTGCTGCTGCTGCCCTTCCTCCTGTTGGTCATCCCCTGCTGCTCCTCCTCCTCTTGACTCAGCGAAGACGTGCCGAGCTCAACCGTCTCGTCCGTTCTCTGAGGTGCTGGGCGCCCGCTCGTGGGAGGTGTGGAAGGTTCCGTCCATGGAGCTGGACGAAACGTTCCAGTCCTCCTCCCTCCAGGGCTTGAGGTGCTCCGGGATCTTGTTGCCGCTACCTGTTGCTGCCTCCGCCATGGAAGGAGTCTGCCTTGGGCTCCTGAACTTCCTTGCTATGGATTTGGTTCTAGCCATATCTTACGGTTAAGAAAATGGGTTAGCTTAAGCTGGAGATCAAGAAAGAGAAGTTTGGGGTGAGTTAGGGAGAGTGGGACCCAAAAATGGTATTTTAAAAAGGAAAGATGCTCTTAGGGCTAAGAATATTCTCTCGCCATTAATAGCCCTATTAATTAGCCCCCCCTATTAAATATATGTACTATATATATACTTATCTTTAAAATTCAAATTTCTACTAATGGTTTGATGTCTTAATTATGGATTTGCGCCATTTTTCACCCGGGTCTCGGATTGGGATGATTCTTCGACCCATTTTGGGTGAAATTTAATGCTCATGCATAATTTCCACTTCAATCTTACTAAAATGTTAATTTGGCTCATCCTACTTAAGAGAGAAAAATTTCCCCCCCATTTGCGAGGTTCACTGCTGGAATTTTTATCCCATGCTCTATTGGGTCGGTTAGACTAGTAAATCAGGGATATGGTCAGTGCTAGCTCTTGGTCAACCAAAAACATTGCTCTGATACCATTGTGATGCTCCCTATTAAATATACGATGCCCGGTCGTACATCTCATAGGAAATCCCCCATCCAGCCCTCTGGCCGCATGGGCCCTCCATCTATCCCACAACCAAGATATCCCCTGTGCAGGAAGGGGACACGGAGGTGCCTTGACGCCCTTCCCCTAAGGGCTCCTATAATAGCGGAAGCATAACATAACGTCAGCACTAACAACAATAATACATCTGAGCTACATCGAAGGGTAGCACATCCATACATCCATAGATCCAATAAAGATATCAACATGCCATAAAACATGTATACTCCTACCCAGGCTCAAACTCGTAAGGAAGTAGACTGACGACTGGGCTACAAGATAGAGCAGACCGAGATATAACAGTGGCGGGGCTGGCTAAAGATAATGGCTAGGGTTGACCGCTCCATCCGCCCCTCCTGTGCATACTTTGTAGACTGGCCAAATCGGGCTCTGGCATGACTATAACTTGCCGGATGCGTAGTCTCGTGGTATCACCCATCGGGACTACTCCGGGTTGCATCTCCCGGATCCGATGTGGTAGGAAGAGTTCCATCTCCCCTTCCCGAGGTCTAGTGGTTCCATGGGCGGCTAGAGAATCGTGGCAACACACGAACCGTCCCCGACTGAACTCCCCAAAACAAGAGCCAGGCCAACACCTGCAATTCCTGAGGATCAGGGCGACAACATCGATCCAGGAAGTGTCAGACCCATACCGGACCCACAGGAGGTGACCGACTATAGACCTAGCCCACTATGGGTCCCCAGTAGCCACGCTTAGCAGGGACCCCCATCCACTTTGCCACTAGCCTCGTTGTGTAGTGCTAAGTCATTCCATAGCCCCCCTAGCCGGGTGGGTTCCTATGCACAGGCCGCATAATAATAGGAACTAAGGGTCTAAACTAGAAGCATCATCTAACTAATAGCCGCTTTTCTACCCCCCTTCCCAATACACAAGAGGTGCAAATATAGATCAACCCACAACATACATCAACATAATATGATCAATAATAAAGATACATCTAATCCTAATCACATGCACTTAACTAATAGTTAGAGTTCATTGATTAGGGTTCCAAACCTAGACTGAGGGTTCTAGGAAAGCTCTACTAACAAGATAAGATACTAGCTCATCTGGAATCCTAGGTTCCAGATGATCTGCCTATAAAGCTACTATGAATACCTGCTCCGAACGAACTTCCTCCAACTCCTGGGGTCTCCATAACTTGATGATGAGTCGAGTGATTCCTCATCCTTCTGATGAACGTAATGCCTTGGGGCTGTCGATCTGAGCTAAGTCGCAACGAACGGTGCCCAAAACAGAGTTCTGGGCGAAGAACAGGTCACAAGGTAGGTTGAGTGGCCGAGGGTTAGGGCTAGGATACTTATAGGTTAGGGTTACATGTCACTACCACGTAGCTCCAATGGGATGCCTCCATGTGGCGGGTGCCCAATAGGTGGAGGCCATGTGGAAATGGCCTTAAGCCTAAGGTTGGCTAAGTTATGTAAATAACTTAGCTATGCGCCCTTTTCCACTTACTATGATGTACAAGGCTATAATGATAGGCTTGTATGGTGACAAGGCCTAGAAATATACGTATTTATGGCATATATTTTTGGGGAACATCACAAAGAAGCGGCAAGGAAGAATGCATATTCTGCACAAAGAAAAAGGCAGCAGCACCACCTATCACTTTAGAGGCATTTCTGTTTGAACACATTCCAGAAGTTGCCAAACTAAAGTTTGCCATGTGAATTAAAATTTGTAAATCGTTGATCTAGCCTATCTAGATCACCAAACGTGTAAAACTATACATCAACTGAAAGCTCACATCCCACGCTTTCCAGCACACTAAGCATCCAAATCTGACACTTGAGCCAGAATTTACGAAGAGCACGACAACAAGAACTTACATGGTGCCTATCACAATGCCTTCAACATAGTCTGTGGCCTCATTGCTCTTCTACAATCATGAATCCAAGTTTTGTATACAAAGGCGGCATTGTTAGAGAAATTATATGTTGGCATCGAAAATTTAGGGCATTGAGTTTTTAAAAACTAGGGGTTCAAGAGGCCAATTTAGGTTCAAAAATAAAGTGGCATTAGGAGGGCGATTTGGATTGAAAATGTAAGGCATCATTCGAAAAATGATTGTGGCTCCAGGTACAAGTTTTTCTTACTGTGGCTATGGCAAAACAATGAGTCTTTTTGCTTTGGATATGGCAGAACAATAAAGACATTTAGTTGAATGAGTTGGATATACTACTTTAGTAGGTTTTAGATGCAATCGCTAGAATATCCTTTTTCTTTTTTCCTTCGTGCTCACAAGAATTATTTCTCGCCTTTATTACTTAGGGCTTTCTTAAAAATCAAAATTAAAAAGTATGCATAATAGTGCGATGTGACTCTGTTTGCTGCAAGTATAATTTTTCATTCCCATTATGACAAATCCCATTCTTTATTGATGTATCTACAATACTTCTAAGGAGCTTGAGATTTTGCTTGCAACTGATGACTTATTTAAAAATTAGACTCATTCAAAGTTTTAGGGCTCCAAAAACCATGAAGCACTTGTGGTGCTGCCCGCACATTTTTTATTGTATCCAGAGAACCCACTCAGATGAAATTTATTGCATTGGAAAGCCCTCTAGATCTTTCTAAAATATGTTTCCATAGTGAAACCATCTAGATTTCAATTTTGGACCTCTACTTTCTAGATATTACATTTTTGTTCATATCTATTCCTCTAGGACTCTATTTCACACGAAACTTATGCAATAAGAAAGCTCTCTCAGAGCTCTTTCCAAAGGTAATCGATTTTACTATTATTTGGCTAGGAGTCCAGAGCAAAAACAATAGATTTTCAGTTCTGGTTTTAGGGATTTTCCCCGTCCTATTTTCCAGCACTGCATAGTTTTCTTTATAACTATTGATGTGCAACTCTGTTTTGGGAGCAATGTATATCATTGGAATGCTTATTCCGTGATAATTCCAGAGATATATGGTTTGCATAGTTTATTTAAGATTTGACAGGAGAAAATAGCAAATTTGCAACTTGGTTTTAAGGCAGAATTCAGAGGGTGTGCTACCATCCAATCACTTGGATTCAAGCATTTGCATGCTGGAGACTTTCAGACGGTGTCTCTAAGGAGCAAAACATTGCGACTTTCCATTCAGATAACCATCTGTAAGGTGGCAGAGCGTGCCACCCAACCGAGCTATTTTGAGCGAGAGAGTCTCTGAGAAAGGCTAAATTTTGGAATAGGAAAGGCTTAAGGGAAAATGATTTACCCACTAGAGATACACTTCTCTAGCAAAATCACAAATTTAAGAGAAAGGTTTGGTTTAAGAATTGGCTAATGCTGGATATTTAGGAATTCTCAAAGGATTGAAGGTTTCAACCCACAACAGAATTATTCACCAGGATTCTTCAGAACTTGCTTATATAGAATAGGTTAAGGATCAGAAAGTAGTTGAAGAAGTCCACAAGGTAATCACAGGCGCGAGATCTAGTTCGTTGGAGCTGGATAGGATCTGCTCACAGAACTTCGAATGACAGAATTCGATACATTTACTCGTCTTGAAGTTCCTATAGTTGTCCGCCCTTGTTCCATTATTGGTTGCCAGCATGTCCGCCTTGTTGACAAGATGTCGAGATTTGACAGCCCAAGTTGCTGATGTCCGATGCCTCCTACTGTCACAGATGTTCGCTGCTATAGCTTTTTCCCTTTTGTAAATCACTAACGTCTATCTTTGTATAGCAAGGATTTACCTTTTGACAAAGGTTAGCTACCTTTTCCTCATAAAAGGTTCGATGCGTGTCAAGACCTTTCCTTATATTAACTTAAAAGGCCCTTGACTTTCTTTCTCCTTCTCTTGCTCAGACAACCACTCCCCCGAGCACCACCATATTGATATAACCTATCTTTAATATCCTGAAGTAGAGGAAGCGTTTTGTGTACTACGTGGCATCAAACTTTTCCAAATGGTCTAGTAGGCCAGTGCTTGCGTAATATAGAACGCTAGTTTCTTAAGTCTAGGCCAACATCTAGAGAGTAAACCAAGGAGAATTTGCTGATCATTGAGATGCGCTTGAAAACGTCCTTGAATCCATGTCCATGCGGTATGAACATTGTTGCACAAGACAAAACAATGTTCAATAGTCTTGGGCAGCAGCATGCATTTTGCATACAAGAAAGAGTGGGCTGACTCGTGGTGTAAATGAATGGATCTTCATATTCACTCTAACTGAGCAATGAATAAGATACTAGCCCCTCACTTTTTCGAGGTTGTTTTTTGTCGCGTGGCACGCGTGACCAGCCCCTCGCTTTTCGAGGTTGTTGTTTTCTTATCTTTGTGTTCTAGTTTATTGATGTGCAGGTACAGTGGGATGCGCAACTCCGTCTTCTTCAGGCTTCGTGGGTTTCTTGTGGGAGCATTTTTTTGTAGCATTACATTGTGTCCAAGCCCCTTGCCGAGGGCTTATCACTAGGGTTTTTCCTCGAAAACCCGAAAGGGTGGGGCTTTTTAATCCCGGCGATAAGCTCTCGGCAGGTACACTTAACCGACATCTGTAGATTTTTTTTGAGGTCCAGATGATATATCTGGATATTCCCTATGTTTTTTCATTGTGGGTAGCTTGCAAATATGCAGCTACCCACTCTCAACCATTGTAGAATTATGCTGAGATGAATGAAAAGCCTAGCTATTGGAGCTTTGGTCTATTTTCATGCGAGCCCTTATTTGAGAATGCTTTGTAAGGCTTTAATACTGCTATTATACTTGGATGCATATGTATGTATGATGCATTACAAGGTTTTAATACTGTTGGTATGTCTAAGATGCACATATGAACTGTGTTTGCAGCTTTCTTACACATTTTCACACTGTGGAGCTATTTGTAGAGCTTTTAGATCATTCCATTAATAGGTAAGATACTTGCACTCTATAGTTTTAAGTGTTTCTATGTTGTTTCTACACCACTCCTCACTTGGATTAAGGCACATTCACATTCTCCTGAACCATGTTGCAGTGTCGTCTATAGCATATAATGCTTGCTATTAGATTCGAAATTGCATAAACTGCTAGAACATCAGTCCTTACCCGGATCAAGGCATATTCACATTCTCCTGAAGAATGTTGAAATGCCTATAGCTTGCAATGTTCGCTATCAGATATTGATATGTTCATAAACCGCTGAAATGGCATCCACCAAAGAATTCTGCAACTAATAGAAATTTGTATTTTCCACAGAATTTAGAATGATATCAAACATTAAGCTGCTTCAGATTGCAAAGCAACATGTTCACCTCCAGTACTGTTGATTTGGAGTTGCGTAAAGTGTATTGAATTCTGTTGCTTCTAGCTAGGTCGCAGAGGGTTCTACAAGAAAAATTGGATCCCACAGACTGATCAAAATGGATTTGCTTGGAATCTTCAAATTGGGGATATTTTAATTTAGGAGTTGCCCATGAATAAGCATAAACATTTTGTAGAACTTGAAATATAAAAAAGGTTTTTGTGTGGCTGTGGGTTTGTTCATTTATTCTGTGTTTCTTTTTGCTTAATATAGAGAGTCTAGAGGTAACAAACCTTGGATCAATTCCTTCCTTGCTTTGATTCATAAATAAATGGTCTTTGAGTTTGTGTCATTAGCAATTATCCTATATCTTACAAAAGTCATTTGTATTGCATGTCATTTTAGCGGCTTCAAAATGCTTTATGTATCTTCATCTTTACAGGTGGAGGAATTGAATCTTAAAATGGATGCATCTTAATGTCAACATGCAGAATGTATTTGTTGTATTATTTTATCAATTTGTCTCTGCCATTGCAGCATGATTATAAATATGTCCTTACTAGTCAAACAAAAAAACAAGAGATAAGAGGCTGGCAACACGACACATCTGTGATAAAGGTACTTTCTTCCCCATTTAGTCTTATCCATCGCATGCAATTTATTTGCTTAGAATTATAGAATGTATGTTCTCGAGAAGTTTAACCAATTATTGCTACGAAATAATGAAAATAGATAGCCAACGTGGCATTATCCAATTTTGTTTTGTGTTGATTGTTACATGCAAAGTACAATATTATAACAATAACCTACATTCTCCATGCTTCAGCATCAGTGTAAGTTGCAAAGCTCTAGCTTAAACCTTACAATTATTTGGGTCAGACTGATTTACATTAGGCTGCCAGACTCAAATACAATAACATTTCCTTAGCTGATGGCTTTATCCTTGCAATATGCTCCACCTACATACAACCCCCTAGATACATTTGAATATAAGCTTCCTCATCATCATGTAAATCCTCCATGGTTTTGCATGCCATACAGTTTCTGAACTACTATTACTACTATTCATGAACATCACGATGGTATTCCCTTGCTCACATCGCTTGAAGACGCGCCTTCCCAATGGGTTAGACATGGGATAAACATCCTCATCTATTTTGAAGCACAGGAGGCATGAGCTCATCATCAACCTGCAAAAATAAACATCCCATGTGGTCAAGGAGCAGAACTAATTTAAGCTTCTAATTTTTGTAACATGAAATCTAGCTGCATTTCACGCCTTCTATAAAACCAAAACTATTTTTCATCACTGTACTTTCGATGGAAGCATATACTGCACTAATACTATGTATAAGAACATGGCCAAAGTTGGGTAAAAATTAATTGGTTCACCATATACCATTGGCACTGCTATGTCACTTCCAGGAAGAGTTAATATCCATCCAGAAGCCTCTACAAGCGTGAACATTCTCTCCAGGGCTTTCTTATAAACCCCTTTCAAATCGTCTTTTTTAGGGTAAACCTATAATATGTAGCATAATAACAGGGGGTTTCTTTTGTATTTTTATACTGTTTTTCCTAAGGTTTTTATATGATTTCATGAATGTATTTGATGAGGCATACTAATTAGTATATCTAGAGTGCACATACGTTTGAACTAATTTTAATGCCCATATCCAATGGTTTAGACAAATATATCATATATTTCGTTATTATATTGTATTTTTATTATTGTATCAGATTTTGCCCTACATGCAAGGCTCGAGATAACCCATTTTAGGGTTATATGTTGGGTCTTCTTCAGCATCCAGATTGTCTCCAGCATCCAGCATCCAGACTTAAGCAGTGGCAGCAGGACTGCACCAGCACAAGTGCCTGAATACATGGATCTCCATCCCGCCCAATACACAAAGCATGCCGGCTCCTTCTTGGCATCAGACCCAGGTCGGATTTGAAGGAAATATTTGCAGGTGAAGGACGAAGAAGCAGCGGCAGAAAACGTTAATGAGTTCAGATAAGAAGAAACCAGGCATGGATTCTTGGAGCCGGTGGTTTTGGGTCTGTGTTCCAAGGAAGATTATCAGATGGAACCCAGATTGCAGTGAAAAGGCTAGAGAGCGCCAAACAAGGCCAAAAGGAATTCAGAACAGAGGTATGTATCATAGGAAGCATTTATCACTTTAATCTGGTTCGTCTGTATGGATTTTGCTGCAAAAAAGGCCATAGACTTCTTGCGTATAAGTACATGCCAAATGGGTCGTTGGAGCACAGGTTATTTAATGCAAATCCAGGCAACCATTTACAATGACAAACCAGGTTCAAAATTGCGCTTAGGCACGGCCCAAGATCCTAGCATATCTGCATGAGGAATGCAGAGAAACTATACTTCGTTTGGATGTGTATGGCAGCCATTTCTGGTGCATATGCATGGTTTCCAAGCTGTGCAGATGCATACTTCAAAGGCTGCTATGGAGTGGTTCAGAGATGCCCTCCTGGATGCCCCAAGACTTGTGAAGTAGATTGCGAATCTTTGCAAGCCCTGTTTGTGGTAAAGATTTTACTTCATAGATGTCTTTGCTCTGTTCTAAAATGGCCATTGTGACTGCATTTGCCTAAATATCCTTTTTCCTTTCAACTGGGTTGTCATATATTAGCACAGATCTTTGGATCTCATTCTCTGTTTCTAAATTCTCAATGTTAATCTTGTATCTTCATAGTCTATATCCATGTGCTACTTTGTTTTTAGTATCTTAGCATTGGGTCTGTTGTATGACTCGACCTGCCACAATGGATTCACAAGCTCATCTCATGCAGTGCCAACATTTAAAGAGAGGCCATCCATATGTTGGGCAGCAGCTGCTTCCGACTTCGAAAGTGCAGACCCTAATGATGTATTATCATCTAAGAGGCCTAACAGATCCGAAAATGGGCTTTTGACAGAGGTACAATAAAAAAATCTGCAGTATTCTTCCAGAATTTGCTTGTGCTCTGTTGGTCATTGTAACGGACTTTCCTGAATGTTATTGAAAATGTTAACAAGGCAGCAGTGCCTCGGGTTCACATGTAAAATCATTTTCCAAGCGCTGGCCTTGATTGAAACTTCATTTTTTACATACTAGAGGTGGAGTTTAATATTGAGTTTTGACTTAATATGAATCTTTGGCCGGTTAGAAAGGAAAAGAGAGAGTTGGCAACTTCAATAAATAAGGCCAAATAAATAAGGCCAAATCTGTTATTGATGAAGATAATACATGGTTTTTTTTGGAAAAAACATACCACAAATTCACGTGCCTATGTTTGCTTTAGTTAGGGCCCGAAGGGCCCAAAATTTTTTTCAATATAATAATCAACACACAACCATTAATATTATTGACACAAACCATTGCATCCAACGCATTTAAATTAAAATCCCCCTGAAACCCCCTTTGGTTTGGGTGCATATTCACACGGGGGGTTACGTAGGGCAGCGAGAGCCCCTAAAAATTTATAATACATGTACAAAATTAACACTGTTAAGTACATTCTCTCAAATCTTATAGTATTTTGCAAACTTTAATATACAGTATACAAAAATTTGTACATGCATACCCCACAAACGAGGATCGCTATGTATGGTTCAGATCTTGGAATAAAGGGTAAATATGCCCATCCGACAGCTCTCGTTGCCCGGAGTAACCCCCGTGTGAATATGCACCCAAACCAAAGGGGGTTTCAGGGGATTTTAATTTAAATGCGTTGGATGCAATGGTTTGTGTCAATAATATTAATGGTTGTGTGTTGATTATTATATTGAAAAAACCAGGGGAAAAATATGGGTTAACCATTACCTTATGATTAAGCATGCCTTGAATTACTAGCACGAATTTTGCAGCTTCAAGCTGGCCTTCTTTCACCAGATAATCTCCTATATAGTCTACTTTTTCAAGATATTCATGACCATCTCCCAATAACATCAACTTTGTTGCTTGATTTGCTACCTAAATTTATCAACAGACACGATGGTAATAAAAACAGCTAAGGAAAATCAAAGCTGATCATGTTTCACAAATTATACGAGTGACGTTACCTCGTTTAGCCCTATTCGCACATCTTCATTCAGATCTTCATCCGCTTTCACAGTTTTAGCAGCTTCAAAATGCTTTATGTGTCTTTATCTTTACAGTTGGAGGAATTGAATCTTAAAATGGATGCATCTTAATGTCAACATGCAGCAAATGTATTTGTTGTATTATTCTATCAATCTGTCTCTGCCATTGCAGCATGATTATAAATATGTCCTTAATAATCAAACAAAAAACAAGAGATAAAGAGCCTGGCAACATGACACATCTGTGATAAAGGTACTTTCTTTCCCATTTAGTCTTATTCACCGCATGCAATTTATTTGTTTAGAATAATGTATGTTCTCGAGAAGTTTAACCAATTATTGCTACGAAATAATGAAAATAGATAGCCAATATGGCATTATCCAATTTTGTTTTGTGCTGATTGTTACATGCAAAGTACAAAAGAAAGAAAAATTAAATGTGGTATGTGCATCTATACTTATAGGTCTTGCAACAACCCACTTCTACTGATAGTCTATCATTAATATATGAGACGTATATGATCGCATTTGATAAGACATACTACAACTAGGGTTTAGTTTAATCAGGATGTGGCTTGATGCGACTTAAGGAATATGTGGTATTGACTAAAAGATTTGCATTCTGATCTTTTCGAGAATGATGGTAAAGTTCTCCAATCTTGATGCTTCATTGGCTTGCCCTAATCAAATATAGAAATTGTTTCAGAGGTCAGCTTGCATATAGGTGACTCTGAACACTTTCACATGGTATTATTTGAGCTTCAAAGATATCATTTCTTATAGCTTTGTTAAATGGTCGTTCCTCTTTAACATTCCGAAGCTCGTAGTAAAATATGTCAGGCTTAAGCATGGCTTAGCATTATGTTGGAGATTCATTTTGTGGGCTTGGTTATATGTATGCCTTGAGCAATTTGGAGTCTTTGATGATATTTTGGGAGTGTACTTGGAGCTTCCAGAATAATGTATATGTAGCAAGAAAATGAAGGCAACGGTTTAGTAATCATATGCAAATAACTATTTGGTGCAAATTTCGACAAACCAAATTTAAACAATAGATAGAGAAGTGTTTTAAAGCACTAAAAATACAATAACTCAGCAACAACTTATGAAATTGGTTGATGCCTCAATATATGGCTTAGAGTCTACGTTATTATACTTAGTAGTAATGTATCTGCAAACATAATGTCCCAATCTCTGTAGTTTTTATTTGTCTATGAACTAAAGTTATAGCATAACAGTGTTGCAAATCATGGCTTAACACAACCTACCAACATTTCAAACACATCTTCATGCCAATGCACATTTAGACGATGACCACGACTTAAGGAATATGTGGTATTGACTAAAAGATTTGCATTCTGATCTTTTCGAGAATGATGGTAAAGTTCTCCAATCTTGATGCTTCACTGGCTTGCCCTAATCAAATATAGAAATTGTTTCAGAGGTTAGTTTGCATATAGGTGAGCTTCAAAGATATCATTTCTTATAGCTTTGTTAAATGGTCATTCCTCTAACATTCTGAAGCTCATAGTAAAATATGTCAGATAAACATGGTTTAGCATTATGTTGGAGATTCATTTTGTGGGCTTGGTCATATGTATGCTTTGAGCAATTTGGAGTCTTCGATGATAATTTGGGAGTGTACTTGGAGCTTCCAGAATAATGTATAAAAGAAGAGATAAGATAAGAAATTTTTACGTCCACGGGAACCCAACGGGTTATGGGAAGGCAACGATTTAGTAACCATATACAAATAACTATTTGGTGCAAATTTCGGCAAACCAATTTTAAACAATAGATAGAGAAGTATTTTAACGCACTAAAAATACGATAACTCAGCAACAACTTATGAAAGTGGTTGATGCCTCAATATGGCTCAGAGTCTACGTTATTTATACTTAGTAGTATTGTTTCTGCAAACATAATGCCCCAATCTCTGTAGTTTTTTATTTGTCTATGAACTAAAGTCATAGCATAACAGTGTTGCAAACCATGGCTTAACACAACCTACAAATATTACAAACATGTCTGTCTTCGTGCCAATGCACATTTAGAGGATGACCATTCCTATACTATAATGACTATGCCTTTAAATTTAGCAAGGTCATATATATCTACAACTTGAGGGAAACCTACAACAAATTGTACAACAAATTGTATTTATGCCTCCCAAGGCCGGGCACCCGTTACTAGTATTTTAATATGGCAATCATCTCGGCCCCTATTTACTGAGCATTCCCTCAACCGCCTATAGTTTATACAGGATATTTCCATTTTTAGTAAAATCATTTCAAGTTTCAACCGGTTAACTGACATGTTCTATACAGGATGGATAATATCCATCAAGATGTGTCCCCTAGGATATGGGACATCTATGACATCCTATCATATGATCACACGTCATTACACAACGCATATACAAGAACTTTCTTCCAACGCTACAGACAGATGAAGGGCGAATCCGGCAGCTATGGCTATGCGAATGCAGGCAGCAGGGAAGTCCCCCTTATCTCTTGCCTTCCCAAAGCCTGGCAATATCGATTTCTTCAAAGCAAGAGCTTATCCTTGTAGAGGTAAGAGCCTTAGATCAGGAGCTGTTTTTGCCCTGAATCTAGATTCTAGCCAAAAGATCCAATCCACATCACAGGCACTTTCCATTCCCCTTCTTGTATTGGGGGCCTGGGCTGCAGATCCTGGCTCGGCTGAAGCTGCAACTCCCCAAGACATTGTTGATGCAGTTTCAAAGGTAATTTTAGAGTCTCATAATCTGTAATTAATGAAACTCTTCTACTTTAAGTGGGTAATTCTCCAACTTTAAGTGTGATGGTGTCAAATTGTTCTGAATCTTCTGCTCATTCTAGTTGTGTTCTCTTTTGTTGTTTGTCAGCTTCACTTAGGGTTTATTCTCTTGGACAGGTTCAACAATTTTATGGTCAAGTCACAGGAACAATAGAAACGACTTATTCCTCTGCCAAGGCATTCTTTGACCAATTTGTCACAGTGGTTAAACCTGCAGTTGATTTGGCAACCCCATATTTGCAGAAAGGCACTGATGCAGCCCTCAAGGCTGCTTCTCCTCTTGCATCTGGTATCGCTTCTCAGGCAGAAAAAGTTCTTCAAAGTGCGGGAGTTGACACTGATTCTGTTGTCCAAGCAGCTAAGGTTAGACTATTTGCAAAGTCCATTATGATCATGGTGATCTTATGCCATTGCAGTTTTTGCGTATTCCATGATGTGATACATTGTATTCAAATTTTACTGTGATACCTGTTTCTTTGCAACTAGTTCATTTTTGCTAGTGCCATTAGTAAGAATCAATACGAGTGTTCCCATGATCTGGTTAACACAATCTTTTTTTCAATCTGAAGTGCTTAATTTACTTATTATGAAGTGCTGGATATTTTGCCAGTAGTACAGAGTTCACTTGACCAAGTAAGGCCACTTGTTTTCCTCCTAATTGTGCCTTTTGTTGGAACCCTTTTATCTCCCACCTATTGCTCTTTATAATAACATTTTACCACATGAATCAGTTGCATATATCAATAGGACATCGTTTTAAAACTTTCTCTTATGAAGACCATGTTTGTGGCTCATTTTCAGAGCAGACTGCTGTCACAGTTGCTGGAGAAGCAGCAGAACAAACAACAAAGGTCATTGAAGTTGCTAAACCAGTCGCTTCCACAACATTGGAGTCATTCCTTGCATCAGATCCCCTCATTTTAGTTGGCGGTGCTGGAGGATTGATATTACTATATGCTTTTGCCCCATCAATTTCTTCCGCTTTAGCCTATGCTGTTAGAGGCTATAAAGGTGATTTGTATTGGCCTAGTGACTTTTACGTTGTCCAATGTCCTGAATGGACTTCATTGAACAATTTACAGGAAACTTGACAGCAGCACAGGCTCTTGATCTTTTATCAAACAAAGATTTTACTCTTATCGATGTGCGGACTGACAAGGAGAAATCCAAGTCAGGCATAGTAAGCTTGCCAAAGAATGCAAAGAACAAGCTTGTCTCAATAGCGTATGTGAAAATTTTGATTCATGCAACTGTCTGGTAAGTATTGCGGTTTTTTTTAACAAACTTTTCCTCAGCGTTGAGGAATTTGCAGGTAAAGTTAGGGGCCAACTCAGAGATGCCCGAAAGGCAGAGGCCGAAGTTACTGCTATCAAGATTTCATTTCTTAAAAGACTCAATAAAGGCTCAAATATCATCATACTAGATTCGTATGCCTCTAAACCTTGACAAATTTTTCTATATCTATAAGATAATTTTTTTAAGCAGTCAAATATGTATGACCTAATTTACAGAACTGGAGGCATTGCTAAGGTTGTGGCAAGATGTTTAGCTGCACTGGGATTTAGGAATACATGGGTGATTGTTGATGGTTTTGATGGGGGCAAAGGATGGGTACAGAGCAAACTTGGAACAGAACCCTACAACTTGTCATTTACAGAAATATTCTCACCGTCAAGGATTATTCCAGCAGCTAGTAGCACAAGGACGCGGTTCTCATCTAGCCCAGAAGTAATGGATGTTGCTACCACACCACGTATTGGACGTCTTCTTCCAGGAGCATCCGATGATTAGCAACAAAATCTCCTTATAAATTGTTATTAAATGTAGCTTGGAGTGCTTTTAATCCGGATAAAGTCTACATAAACAACAAAATCAACAATACCCAGAAACAGAACTGAGATCTGCTGCGCTTGAACACTGAATATCCAGGAGCACTAGCATAACCAATCAACTGGGCACTGAATGCATCGTAGTAGCACGCAACTTCAAACTTCGCAAGTTCTTAACTTGGAAGGCTCTTAAATTTGGTAGCTATACAAGAACACACAATAAATTTGTGCGGCGGCTTTGCATATATAGGCTAATCTTCATGGTCAAGCCAAATTAGCAAATGCTTATGTAACTTTCACGGTCAAGAGTGTTAATTTTGCTAGGCTGGTTTTGTTAGGTTGGCAACGATTTTGTTAAGTAGGTTTGGGTTAGGAGACGGTCCGAAAAATTTACATTTACCTTTTTCACAAACAAAAACTCTTTGATTTACCATTTTCCACAAACAAACAATTCCTTATCCTTGTTTTGCTACCTTATGGTGGAAAATGATAAGCTCAAAGTATCAAGTTTTAATAATGGAAATCAATCTAAGGTCATCTGAGCATGTGCTTTAGCATTAAGCAATTGTTTTGGTATTTGTAACTAAGACACTAACATTCAAACTCAAGCTTGTGCTTTAGCATGAAGAAATTGTTCTCACATCCTTAACTAAGATGCTAACATTTGAAAAGTCTAAATACACAACATTATATGATGATCTGCAAAGCATTTTTAAACTTACTTGAAAAAGGCCTGAGCTTTTCATTTACAATACCTATTAAGAAATTAGGGAGCTTTTCATTGACATCATCTGTTAAAAAAGTACAGGGTTAAGTGCTGAAAATCTCGAAGCTGTTTGATAAAATTAGCACCAAATAACAACAGGGTTGAGTGCTGAAAATCTCAGAGTCATTTATTAAATTTAGCACCAAAGAACAACCTTTGACATTCAATCTTTCCTCCAGCTTACAAAAACTGGGAATATCATCCTATTTTCCTTTTCTCTAAGAAGCTTGCTTTGCTTTCATGGAAGTCAAATTTTAGCAGTGCTAAGGAGATTGTTTTACAAAATCCACATTTCCCACGAAGGAAAAATACAGCTTCATAAGGTTCTCAATTTTTCTCTGATTCTCTAGTTTTGGTGAACTGGAGTCTAATTATTAGAAGTTATTAGAGTAACTTTTGTAAAAGGGATCTTAAGTTAGTTTTGGTGAACTACTTAGGAACTCAAATTACGGGAATAATATGTGCTAGTTTGTTTATTACCTTGAGGTTTGAGATTTATACCTTTGTTAAGACTCTACATTGTGGTTTGTTGTATCTGTACGTGGAATATATAGCAATTCTAAATGGTGTGCAGATTGAGATACCTTGTTTTATGCAATAAAATCTCGTAGTATGCTTTAGAGATATAAAAGGTATGTATCATTGATGTGATCCGTAACAATTGGTATCAGAGCCTGGCTATCCTTGATGTTTGCAAGTGATCTAGTTGGCGCTAGAAATTGCAAAATGGAATAGAAATTATTCTGAGAACCCAAATGCTTTCTTTCTATGAATTTAAATTTATAACTTCTTGATCTATTCTTACCAATCTAATCAGGTTAAAAGAAAGTGAGCATTCAGTAGTTGTGCTTTAATATTTGTATGGCGAATTCTTTTGTTACAGGAAACATAGATTGCAGAAACCACATATATGGAATTTGATATGTTGGAGCTGAGGGGAGTGGCTATGGAGCAAGAGAAAGAGAAAGGAAACTAGAATGATTGTGCCAAGCCTAGCAACTAAATACCAATGTTGAATATAAGGCGTAATGTTAGAAGGGGGTTAAAATAACACAAAGGCCTTAAATTATTATAATGCCATCGATCCGAGTCATCGGATCGGCATTCTCGAATGGGTGAGCATGCATCTCTCCCATGCATGCATGCATTGCATATATCTTCTGGGGCTTTGGTTCGTTTAGGGATCGCTATTTCTTGCAGGTTCTTCATCGAATTCTCATTGGCGTTTTCTCCTCTCTCAGCAATTCCCTTGACTCTCTTTCTTTGTTACTAGACAAGAGAGGGGCTTCTATCTGCTTGATTTGATAGTCTGACATCTTTTTCCATGTTGTGACATGTTCTTCCCCGATCTTGTCCCTTTTTTGGCAATCCTTCAACCGTCAACCTCGATCCTGTTTTGATAAGGAAGTTCTCTTTTTGTCGGGGGCTTTTTTCTATTTTCATTCGAGCTCTTATTCGAGAATGCCTTCGATCCGAGCCATCGGATCAGTATTCTCCATCTCAAATACAAACATACACCCGGGGTAGTGGGGAGGAGCATTAGGGATCTTCAACATTCATTCATCAGCATAAACAACAATACACCACCTTACTTACTCCATCAAGACTCCCCCTACATGAGTTAGCACATAACATGCTACTACGTGCCTTATACATAACTAAATGCCAAGCGTAATCCTTGGGTGGCGACCCCAAGGAGACCACTCTCTCCAACTGTATGTACATGCTTTTAACTCATCAGTCAGGCCATTTGGCACGGATGCAGAGTTACATGGCCACCCCACCCCTCCGAAGGTGGGCCGTTGAATGCAAATGCACAATACCACGTAATACCATCATGGATCTTTATATGCTGCATTTTTACAGAGTGACCCAAGCCATATTAATATTTATAAACCAACTTCAAACTTACGTACATACACATACATCCCATGTCAGATACTAGCATGACAAGCATTTCTCATAAGACGAGACTGGCAACAAAGGGTAAAGACACTAAGGTAAAGACCATACGATTTAAGGTTCTTAATATAATTTCACGATTGTCGGCTAATTGGGATTTTGGCCCTATAGGGTGTACAACTACCAAGGTATGTTGGTGGTTTTAATTGACAAGGATGCAAAATAACTTTCAAGGTTTAAAGATTAGAGTTAATATGCAAATTATAAAGGTATGGGGATACCAGACCCTGGTATCCCCCTAAAGATCCTAATCCGCCAACTTTATTGGCTCCCGAAATCGGGTCAATCCGCCAAGAGGGTTCGCCCAAGCGAACCCCGCAGTCCTTGCAAGCGGACCCTTGGATTCGCCCAAAGCGAATTCGCCGGGACGTGGCGGCCGGTGGCGTTCTTTGCCGGGTTAAACACGAACCCAAACCCGTTAAGCCGCGTCTTGGGTCCGTGTGGTGGCCCGTCGAGAAAGCGTGGGGGCGCCAGGTTCAGCGGATTCGCTGGGCGAACCCACCAAATTCAAGGGGGCGGGCGTCGGTGGTGATCCCGATCAAGGCTGCGTCGGGGTGGCGGCCGGGTTAAACTTAATCCGCTTGTCGGTCGGCGGGGTTTTTAATGGCCAAGAAATTTAATGCACAAGTTTTTTTTAATGGCCAAGTTTTTTTTAATGGCCAAGAAAGAAAGAACAATTCGCCTGGGCGAATCCTTATACGAGCCTAAGGGCTATTTATGCTTGTAGAGACGCGTTGTATGCTCATTATCGTTTGGGAGTCTTTGGTGCTATAGCATCTTGCTTCTTTGCTAAAACAGTCGCGCCCATATATGTCTCATATCCTTTTGCATTCTCAATATTGAGCATAGGCCTTATTTTTTTGCATTTATCATAGGCCATTTTTACAATGGACATTTAGAATAGGATATTTTTAGCACATGCTATTTTTTGCCATAGGCATTTTTTACCATGGGAAGTTTTTTTTACCACAGGCCAATACCACACGCTATTTCTAACCAAAGGCTAATTTTTTTTTACCGTAGGCAATTTTTACCAGAGGCAATTTTTGCCATAGGCAGTAGCAGGTTCGTGTTGTGATAGACGCTCGTTTGTCTTCCTAGTAGAGTGTCCGAGAATGGCAATGTGTGACACCGACGACTCGGTGAGTCGATTTCGGATGAAAATGATAGTGAATATGGCCTTCATGACACCGGGATGACACAATGTCGAGGAGGAAACCGGGAAGATACTGGACGATGGGTGGAACCCGCTGGCCAATCCATTTCACAAGTTACTCCCACCCAAGATCCCCAAGAACTTGTTCATGAATTGGCGGTCTCTACCCTACCCCAAAGACATTGGCTTCGTGGTGCACCTCGGGTTGGTGGCTACGCATTCAACGAGTGTGTGTATGCGTTGATGAGGTTGTGCCTACAGAACACACTATGTTCCCCATCCGTCCGAAATAAGTCTTTGATCCCCGCCTATCCCCGGTCCCGCCAGAGAAGCCGGGAGGGCACCGTCGAGAGCCATGTTCGGTGATGCACCATTGGGTGCATATTGTCGATCTTGCGGTTGGCGATGAGTCCAGTGAATCCAGGTTGGTTGTACCGTGCAGGTAACCGGGCCCCACAAGTTAGTCCCTTTACGTGGAGTTAAGAGCCCGGCTAGTTGCTAGGGTCACACGAATGGAAGCACCCATCGCTCCCCCCCGCCACTCTTCAAAAGATTTGAGAGGGATTGGGAAGTCGGTCTCTGACGGCATGGCCCCCGCAAGAATACGTATTGGCATGCATGGAAGCGTCTTGGCGTCGCGAGGTGGTGGTCGCACCATGAAGGACGGTGACTTCAACTCTTGTGAAGAGACCACCATGGACAACCTAGAGCAAAGGGTGATTGAGCTACAAACTACTCATCGTGGTCCGTTTGGTCCACGGGCATCACCGCGTCTTGGTAGAGCAGGTGAGGTTGTGGATGACTATGCACGCCACCGATGGAGACAAAACCCACGAAGGAGGGGCACCCGGGATAGGCAAATCGGACGGTCGACCGTAGAGGATGCTTGTTTAAACTGCTTGCGGACGGTGAAAGTAGATGGAAATGGTGCCGCTTGAGCGGTGCCGCGAATATACGTGCGCCTGTAACACACCGCCATGACCCTTTCACAAATCACGAGAGGATTGGTCCATGCACATGCATCCCGAATCGCTTTGCGGGCTGCGCACAAGAGCTCAGAAGCATTGGAATGACACGTGCTGCGTGGGACATCGCAAGAGCACGGGGACCGCAAATACGTATGACAGTGAGCCCAGTTGAGCGAGTCATATACTGCATTCCGCGATGTCGCGGGGAGGATGTGTGGCAACCGGCATACCGCCAGAGAATACCTTGCAGTAAGAGCCCTAAAAATTAAGATCCGATGGAGCAATGACGTTGTCCTAGAGTACATATTGTGATGCTTTCCATGTGTTTGTTCAATGATGTTGTCCAAACAGTTATTTCAATAAGATCCGCGAAATCGAAAATATTTTTTCATCCAATCTCACCACATTACACCATGTAGGCGGTTTGGGTGCAATGACCGGAAAGCCTCGAGAGCGGGATTGACGATTGGAAAGCTTAGGAAGGTGATTTTTCACCAGCCACGGAATCCGCTTATCTTTGCCGTGCCTTGGACCGGCCATGGATCCTAGTCATCCAAGATGACAGGGATGTTGGAGGTCTCTTTGTGAGATGGAGCGCCGGGATGGTTGGGCCATGGATTCAACCTTTTGTACAAATTTGTGGAAGTTTCCGCTATGCGGGCAGTTGTACCGATTGCCGGGGGTGTGGGGTTCCCAGTCTTTTACATGTTGTGCAGCGTAGAGGCCGACGAGGGGCATCAGCGACATGCACTGAAGATAGCACTGCGTCTTGTGTTTGAACGGATGGGCACAATCAGGCCTAGGTCAATCACCATTGACATGGACGGCTGTGAGAGACGGGCTATCACGGAGGTCGTGTCAGAAGACCCACATTGTTGGGTAGACGGTGAGCAGGTATGATGAGCACACAATGATTGTATCGTTTGATGGAGAACGACACTCATGGTTCTGACAAAACGGGTTGCGTGCAATGTTCTTGCATGTTGGTTCCATCGCGAAACGTGCATGGCAAAAATACTTGCCGCCACGCGGCGGCCTGGAGCTGTTGAAGAGGGACGTGGCTCTGCGGCTGTCGAAGTTGATGACGGAACCGAACCCCCAAGCGTACCACCAGCAGTTGGCACAATTTCAACTTCTGTACGGAGAAAACCACATCATACAAGGGTGAGTGCACAACGACGTTTAGCTCATACATGTAGACGCTGGAGCAAACATCCTGACCCAGGGCGATGTAGGTACTTGAATCACAATTGGCTGAATGGAGCAACGTGGGATGGTAAATGGCAACGACACAAACGGATGTTCAACTATGCGGATGTGGATAACGACAAAACTACGTGGAAGCGCCTTTGGAAAGTTCTCAAGACCCAAACCACAGCGGTGCAAGGTCAATATAAGGATGTACACGCTAGTGTCCCATCTCATAGGCTTTCGGGACGGGACCTTCCTGCTTTGGAGGCACAATCTTGACTTCGGTCGCGAAGAAAGATGGAGTCTTGGTAAGTCCGATGGGGTTCTACTCTTTAAGTATTTTACGTGCTTTTGTCCTATCGCCAACCCTCACCGATGTTTTTTACGTCCGGTAGAGTATGGACGTTATAACACACGTTCATATCCGAAGAGACATGCGGGTGCTCACTTTCGCTTATCCGGTCGTTGCGATAACCCCAACGCCATTAAGCCTCGAAGATGCTACCGGCGTCGGGCTATCTATGGCAAGTCGGTCCAACGAGGGGGTTTGAGATACACTCAAAGACATGAGAATGCGATATTGTGATTGTCCATGCCCCCATCAGGTGCAAACATCTCATAGCGGGAGACTACTTCCTTAGCAGCAGCCACCCCGCGCTTTTCAATGAGCTATTCCCGAACCGACAATTCATTCCGCCCTTGCCTCCAAGACCGCCCGCTCCCGCGAACGACGTCCATGTGCTAATGCCGTTGCTACAACGATGGGATCGTTGCTCATGGCGAAACACCAATGCGTGCGGGCCACCATGCAAAATGCTTGCGATGCTCTTGACCCGGCAGAGGTGCGTGACATGATTTCAAAGATGCAGCGGCATCCGATTCCATAGAGACGCAGCCGGCCCGCCTGTTCACGTCTACCATGGGAGGTATGACACACAGCAGGAACATGCCCGCGGTGGAGTCCACAGATGGCGTGCAAGGGCCACCGTAGCCCGAGACCAACCGCCACGACCTCGCAGCCGCGGACGAGGGGCCACGATGGAAGCGATGGGTCACAACCCAAGTTTTAAATAGTGTACAATTCACACGTTATCATTTTGGGTGGCCATTTCTAAGTTTTAAACCATTTAACCATTTAAGCATAACCTTTACATTACAATTACCACTACCAAAGGACCACCGAGCCTTTGTTTCGGTACCCGGTACACCTACAATAAAACAGGGCCGACTACTACGGCCACTCATTCCTAAACCGCCGCACATCTTGCGGCGGTGTACCAGCCACGCTAATTGGCACAATTGCATCCGGCCTCGTCTGCCACACGTATCGCACGAGCTGCCGCATGATGAAGCCAATATGCATGCCGCAGGTGTTGTTATCGGTCTGTAGCGGGCACATGACCGGTCGTACAGACGCAGCCCCACGGATGTACCCGGTGGTGCCCCCCAATCGCCGAGCAAAAGCCGCTTACCTGAAAAAGACACCGCAGGTGAGATCACGACAAAGGAGCACATAATAGCATGAGGCAAGCACAAGAAACACTCACGACCGAAGCGAGGGTAGGTTGAGACGAACTCCAGAGACTCCTGGCCGTGTGGGAAGGTTGTCGAAGTACCACCACCCCACATGATCGTCGTCTCCAAGGCCCAGGCGGCGGCGCAGGTCCGCGTCTCGTATGAGGGTAACGAGCATCCAATGGCCACTGCACGGCAATGACGTAATGATTTTAACGATGCTCTGTGCACCAATTGAAACTAAAGCAAAGAACTGCGTACTTACTTCGTGACGATGGGCCATAGGATCAGACGAAGTGTGCCCCAATCAGGATGCTCGACAGGAAGAAAGTGGGAGACGCACTCCTCAGGAGACACGTTGTGTGTCTCCGACTGGACGTAGTCGTGGTACACACGAGGGTCCACCATCAACAACTCGCGACGCTCCGCTTCGGGTAGCATGTGACGCAAGGCACTACGTACATGGAACTCCAGTGGTTAGATGTCGACATCATTAGATACAAACTAAAACGGACACGTACCTCATCAAGACACTTCGATATGTCCCTCCTCCCACTGTCCATCGGGTGTGCAAGCCTCGATAAGGTCAACAGTGAGTTGCACGCCGCATGCTGGGCCGGCGCCCTCCTGCAAGACCCAGGTGGCGACGCTATCCGACGCCCTCCTCGCGACCGCGGCGAGATGCTCGGTAATCTGCTGGCCGTAGAAGTGGGTGAACACCCTAACCTCCTCCCAGAAGAGGGACTGAAGCTGCAGCCTGGCCGGGATCTGCAAGTGCTCCGGGAACTGTGCCGATCTTCTGTGCGGCTGGGACCATCCTCGAATGGGTACACACACCAGGTAGCTCCAGATGGTGTGCCTGTCAAACTCTCCAAGGTGGTACATGAAGAAACCGCGGGCTCGGTCTCTCATCCATGCCTCGCCTCCTCGACATTGCGGGTCGGGCGGAAATGGCGAGGTCAAAGTGTGTGCCATACAGGTGCCGCCATTGCGGTCCTCACTATGTCGCCGAAGACCTGCCCCCCAGGCGAAGTCACCGCCACCGCGCAAAGCCCTGGAAGGGGTGGCCATAAACGGATCAGCCGAACAGGCGTGTCCCATGAGAGGAACACGGGCCCGACGAGCTTGGAGGCTGGGCCGAACTTCGAGCTTGGAACACGGGCCGAACTTCGAGCTCAAATCTTGGCTCAAATAAAAATTAAAGGCGAACAAGATTCCTTCACACCCCTCCCAATTCGAAATATTGATTGGCATTGGAATTCGATTCGAAAAAGTCGGTTAGCCTCTCCTCGAAAAATTCTGGGTTCGCTTAAACAGCGAACCCGGACTCTAAAGGGACTTTGTTGGTACGATTACGGCGCCGCCGATTACACCCGGGGTTCGCCCAGGCGAATACGCGTACCTGGGCACCGTCTTGCCTCCGAACCGCTTTGCCGGGGGCTATTACGCCCGAGATTTGACGGGGTTAGCCAGCCGAACCGGGCCGGTCCCAACGCGCATTACCGCGATTCCGGCCGATCCAGGCCAGCTTCCAGCCCCTAACCACAGTTCGGGTTGGCAGGGAACCGGTGGGTGGCGCCACCTCACCGCCACCTAAACATTTTGGGTTCGCCTGGGCGAATCCCCGGGTTCGCCCAAGCGAATTTTCTGGGTTCGCTCAAGCGAACCCGGCTGGCTCCCGAACTCAATTTCGGGAGCCGATCGAAGCACCGATCCTAATCTGTTACAGAAGACCACGACGCCCAACAACGACCTCTTTTCCTTGGCTGACCGGATTTGCTAGCTCGCCGCCCAAGGTAGGAGTCCATCCCCAAAATGAATTAACAATGCAAATGACTATCTCTAGGATTAGAATCAGAGTGAGAAGGCGGATCTACAGACTATTCCAAGGCAAAGGATATAGACAAGCAGAATGACTGTTTTTACAGAAATTGGAAGCAAGCTTGGATTTCCAAATCTTGATGGCCGAAGTCAAACAGAAGTCTACTGGATTTGGATTCACAAAGCAATTAGCATGATGGTTTCTACATCTAGACTGGAGTTTGGGTCACAGGCGATGGCTTCTATGGCATCTATGCTTCATAGCAATCTATTTTACACAATCCGATTCCCAATAATGCCACAAAATCTGTATACGCATCAAATCCCCACCTGAATTAGATGCTTTGGACTCTCTCCTTGCTTAGCTTTCGATCCTCCTCTCTTTTTCCCCTCCTTCTACCATTCGGCTATGTTGATGTTTCCCCTCGATCAGCCACGTGGAGTACAGTCATGCCCTGAATCTCGCACTGAGATTAAGGCCCTCATTTAGACGGCACTGAGATTACGGCTCTCATTTAGACGGTGTATCAGAACACCGCCTTTTCTCATCTATATATTGTAATCACTGCATGATCAATACATCATCTTCTTGAGTTTCGGTTATTCATTTGTTCCATTGTGTCTTTGCATTCACATGGTATCAGAGCCAATTCTCAGTTGAAGCTTTTCTTCCCTGAAAATCTTGCAAAGCATGGCAACCGCTAACGCTGGGATGATCAACCTCAAGCCTCATGCCTTTGATGGAAAAGGTTTTGAAGGCTGGAAACAAATGATGCGGCTCTATCTGAAAGCCGAGTTGGTTTGGAGAATCGTGGATGGCACTGAGCCAGTTCCCACACTCAGCAAGGAGCCTGATGAAGCTCAGCTCAAAACTCATCTGTTGTGGCAGCAGCGGGACGATCGTGCTCTTGCATGTATTGCCATGTGTCTTTCCAAAAATCTCCTTCACTTGGTGAAGGGAGAGCTTGACCATGGGAGCAAGCATCTTTGGGGATTTCTTGCTGGATCGATATGGTAAGAGGAGTGAGGTCGAAGTTCTACAAATCTTGAATGAACTTGAAGATATTCAGTATCAAGACAGGGATGACATCCGCGTGCATATCTCCAAACTTCAGGAGAAATTTGAATTGCTGGCAGATGCTGGAGAGCAACATGCTCTTTCTCAGCCCCAGAAGAAGTTGAGGTTGTACAAATCATTGCCCAAATCTTGGGGCCCCACAGTAGATATGCTCATGACCACCCAGAAAACTGCTACGTTTGAGGAACTTACGGGGGACCTCATTGAAATTTCTTTGATGCATCGGCAGAGAGGAGACAAAGCCCGGGTAGAGCAGGCTTGTATGGCAAATCGACGTGATCGCAAATTTGATGGAAGTTCTTCCACCACACGTTTTCCTCGTGCTCAACGTGGACAATGCAAGATTTGCCTACAGTATGGGCATTATAGTGCTGATTGCCCACATGCCCCTGTTAAAGAATCCTCCAAGGAGACCAAACCTGCCCCTGTTTCCTCTGATCCAGCTTCGGGTCTCAAGCAGACTGCTCACTTGGTAGAAGGTCTCACCATCACGGAAGAAAATTGTCTAGCAGAAGATCATTTGGATTTCTCTACTGTTTTGCCAGTTCCAGGCAGCACACCTGTTGAAGAACTTTGTTTGGTGGAGGATGCGTTGCAAGTACAAGACACTCCTCTCACTCTTACTGTGGATTCTGGTTGCACCTCTGTTATAGTCAAAGATGCTAGTTTGCTCTGTGATATTTCTCCGGGGCATGGTGGCGTCCAACTCGGCTCTCAATCTGAGGTTCCTATCCAAGCAATGGGGACTTTTGCTCTTCCTTTGGGTAATGGGACTGCTGCCCACATCTCTGATGCTCTGCTAGTACCTCAGCTACGCAAAAATTTGCTCTCAGTTGCTAAACTTGCAGATCAGCATATGAAGCTTATTTTTGACAGTGATTCTGTCTACTTCTATCGAGATGATCTGATAGTTTCTGGAGTTCTTCTTGCCCAAGGCTCCCGTCGTGGTAATTTATATGAATTACCATTCCCTGAATTTTCTGAATCATGTCTTCTGCAGACCTCAGCATGGGAATCGCTCCAAATTTGGCACCGCAGGCTCGCACATGTTCATAACCGTGCTATTTCTGATATGGCCCGGAAGAATCTTGTTATTGGGCTGCCCCTTTTCTCTCAGATTGAAGTTCCTTTGTGCCATGCTTGTGTTCTTGGCAAACATCACCGTCGTTGCAATTGGTTCACGCGCAGAAAGACTTCTTCAACTCGTACACTCTGACATCTGTGGTCCTATGGAGCTTCTTAGCAGAAATGGTAACAAATACTTCATTTCTTTCATTGATGATCACAGCCGGCGAGCCTCTCTTTTCTTCCTTGAACGGAAAAGCCAAGCTCTTCAAGCTTTTTTAACTTACAAGCACTCTTGGAGAACCAGTGTCACACTTCCATTCAGATTCTTTGGACCGATGGTGGTGGAGAGTACCTCAGCGACCTTTTCTACCAGATTTGTGATGAGGCCGGGATTGAGCGGCAACTTACCACCCGATACACTCCACAACAAAACGGTGTAGCTGAGCGGAAAAACCGAACCCTCTGTGAAGCAGCCAAAACTCTTTTGGTTCAAGGGCATTTGCCGCTTCTTCTTTTGGGAAGAGGCTCTCTCCATCGCAGTCCATGTGCGTAACTTAATCCCCTCTGTGGCGGTTCCCCGGCTCCACTCCACATGAAGTCCGGACTGGTCTTAAGCCCGATCTCTCTTATCTGCGAGCTTTTGGATGTCAAGTTTATGCTCATCTTCCTCATGAATTACGACACAAATGGGATGACAAGAGTCTTGATTTTTACTTGATTTGTTGGATATTCAATAACCGAAAGGCCCACAAATGTTGGGATCCGCTCTCTGATTAGATTGTCCATTTTCGATGTTATCTTCAATGAATCCTCCTTTCCTGGTGAGTCTTTTGAAATTAACTTCATTGATGATGCTCTCTTAGTGCACGATCCTCCCTCTATTGCTTTGAACACCCTCCTCACCCACCATTCATGACCAAAGATTCTTCCATTGATCAGCCCGCTCCTCCCATTGATCAGCCCGCTCCCGCACCACTTGCCTCTTCTTCTTTGCCTCCACGTGAGTCGCCATCCAACTCGCAAGATCATTGAAAATGCCCAATGCAGTCTTCGAATGGTGTTGCCTTGCTGCCCAAGACGAGCCCACTTCTATTTCTCAAGCCTTCACTGGTGAAGAGGCTCATAGACCGGCATCAAGTTGCCTTGGATGAGCTTCAATCCATGGCTGATAATCATGTATGGGAACTTGTGGATTTACCCAAAGGGGCGGCGACTTGTTGATTGCAAATGGGTCTTCACCAAAAAATGCGATTCTGGGAATCTCACAAGATACAAAGCACGGCTTGTTGCTAGGGTTTTACTCAAATTCATGGTCCGGATTATGATCAAACTTTTTCGCCTGGCCATTCATATGGATAGTCTCAAGCGCACTCTCTTAGCTCTTGCAGCTCGTGAAGATTGGGACATTGATCAGCTTGATGTTCACACCGCTTTTCTCAATGGGGACCCGCAAGAGGAGATTTTTATGTCTCAACCTCCGTGGTTCATAGATGCTGCTCATCCTCATCGAGTTTGTAAACTTCAAAGGCCATATATGGCCTTAAACAGCCTCTCGTGCATGGTTTCTTAAATTTGATACTCTGATCAAACAAGATGGTTTTTTCAAAGGCCTATGCTGATCCAAACGTGTATATTTTGAGACAGGAGGCCCACATTACTTTGATCCTCCTTTATGTGGATGACATGTTATTGATGGGAAATTCTTCGTCCCAGATGCTCCAGGTCAAAGATTTTCTCTCCATACATTTTCAAATTAAAGATCTTGGTCCTGCTGCCTTTTTTCTTGGTCGCATATTGCTCGTGGATCGCCTGCCGCTTCGCTCCTTGCATATCTCTCACCACCACGCTTACGCCCAGCTTATTTTGGAACGTTTTGGCATGCAAGATTGCAAGCCCGTGTGCACTCCCATGGAGCCCAATTTGCATCTTCTTCGAACTTGCAAAGCGCATTCTCCGCTATTTGAAAGGCACCATGACTTTCGGGATTTTTTATGCTCCTCAAGAACCTTCTGCTCTTACCGCCTTTCTTGATGCCAGTCTAGGGACCAACACCAACGGGGCCTCTACAACAGGGAGTTGTTTTTATTTCCATGGTGGTGTTGTTGCTTGGCTTTCTCGTAAGCAAGCTTCAGTGGTCGCTTTCTTCCGCAGAGGCGTAATACTTAGCCCTTTCTCATGGTGCCCGGCTTCTCATCAAATTCTCAAATTTGCTTCATGATGTTCTCGCAGTCCTCCCCAAAGACCTATTCCAGGTTTGGCTTGACAAGCAAAGTGCCATACGCATGGTCGAGCAACCATCTAGCGGGGCTCGCACTCATCACATCCCCATCCATTATCATTATGTTCAACAAAGAATTGGGCCGAAGGCTTCATTGCACTTTCTTATTTGCCTACAGCTGAAATGCCTGCAGACATGTTCACAAAGGCTCTTGGCTGAGACAAATTCCAGGTTTTTGTTGCGAAACTTGGTGTCTGTTCTCGTTGAAGGGGGACTGTTGATGTTTCCCCTCGATCAGCCACGTGGAGTACAGTCATGCCCTGAATCTCGCACTGAGATTAAGGCCCTCATTTAGACGGCACTGAGATTACGGCTCTCATTTAGACGGTGTATCAGAACACCGCCTTTTCTCATCTATATATTGTAATCACTGCATGATCAATACATCATCTTCTTGAGTTTCGGTTATTCATTTGTTCCATTGTGTCTTTGCATTCACAGGCTAGCTCCTTCTTCCTCTTATATATTTTTGCTCATGGAAGCAAAAAGAACACTTGGCAAGATCTTTTGCAACCCGGGATCATGCCAGATGTAAATCCGGCATGTACATGCCTCCAATCCAAATGATTTTACTGCCTGGCACAGCCACAATTGTGTTTCCCTTATTTAGATGTGCTCACCCTTTTTAAAAGAAACTATTTATGACCATCAACTTGTCTTTAAGTGAAAATACCGATATCATGCCCAAGCACATTTATTGATCCGATCTCAAGACTAAAGTGTATCACTTCTTACTACCAATATGCAATTAAATTTATGTAGATCCCTTATGGATATCAAGAAGCTCGTCTAAGCTACAGGGTTCGTTACATTCTCACCTTGTAAAAATTAACTCATGTCCTCATGAATTACAGGAAATGCCGGATATAACTTCCTGTACTTGTCAGCATCTTCCCAGGTCGCATCCTCTTGAGGATATCCTGCTCATTATACTAGGTACTTCTCGATGGTGTGACTCCTTGATACCCTAGTATCAACTCGCAAAATTGTTTGTGGGTTTACTGCGAGTGTCGCTTCCACTTCAACCAAATTATCCTGCGGCAGTACATGTGATGGATCACTGAGATACTTACGTAAGTTGCTAAGATGGAATACATTATGGACCTTGACGTCAATAAGCAATTCCAAATGGTACGCAGCCTTTTCAATTCCCTGGGTGATCTTAAAAGGACCTGCATATCTAGGTGCTAGCTTTCCAGCTTTCTTAAACTTCAATATACCCTGCTTAGGATTAATTTTCAGGAATACCATATCATTCTCCTGGAATTCTAGAGGTCTTCTCCATTTATCCACGTATTGCTCTTGTCAGTTCTGTGGTTTGGCAATATCTTGTCTAATAATTCGAAGTTGTATCCCAATATCTTCCACCATTCTAGACCAAATCAACTTTACATTGCGGACTGCATCAAGTCAAGGGATATCGGCATTCTTGCCCATATACTGCTTCAACTGGCTCATCTTTATGGAGTTTTAATACGTATTGTCGTAGGCAAACTCGATTAAGTACATATAAGACTCCCAAGTGTGTGAATGGTTGGGCACATACATCTGGAGCATGTCTTCGACAACCTGATTAACTCTTTCAACTTGGCTGTCTGTTTGAGGATGATATGCTGTGCTCATCCTTAATTGGGTTCCAACCACGTGGAACAATGCTTACTAAAACTGGCCAACAAAGCGCGTGTCTCTATCCGACACGATAACTTTAGGTATACCATGCAGACGGAATATATCCTTAATGAAAATGTTGGCAAGTGGCATTGCAGCAGTAGCCGTGATTTTGGTTGGCATAAAGCGGGCTTGCTTGGTGAGACGATCCATTACTACATAGATGGAATCATGTCCGGGTCGTGTCTTAGGCAATCCCACAATAAAATCTATACCTATACTTTTCCATTTTGTATCGGAGATATCCAAAGGTTACAATTCCCGCGCAATCTTTTGGTGAGAGGCTTTCACCTTCGGACATGGTAGACATCTGGCCACGTAAATTAAGATTTCCTTCTTCATGCCAGGCCAAAAGAACTGCTTGCGGACCTTGCGAAGAGTTTTTTGAACTCTTGGGTGACCCAATAGTGGACTATCATGAGCTTCTTTTATAATTTGATGTTTAAGCTCTGCATTATCCGGTATGCACAGTCGATTGTGGTAGAATAGCTTGGATGCTTCTATCTTATAGGGATTCCTATTTTTCCCTTGCTCAAGTGCTGCTACTATAGGTCAGAAATAAGAATCTTCTTGGATCAATTGCATTAGATCGTTATCCCATTGTGTATTAGCAACATTACAATATGATCGTCGGGCAACACATAGGCAATTATGTCATCTTTGCCAGGTTGATACATTATGGTGAGATCATAATCTTGCAATAGTTGCGTCCATCATTTTTGGGCGATTGTTTAACTGAGGTTGCATCAAGAAATGCTTAAGACTTTGATGATTGGTCTTGAGGAGAAATTTCTTACCCAAAAGATGCCTCCATAATTTCAAAGCGTGCACAATTGCAAGCATTTCCAAATCATGCGTTGGATAATTCCGTTCAGCTGGATTAAGTTTCTTTGATGCCTACGCACATACATGGCCATGTTGCAATAAAGCACATCCAATCCTAGTGCCTGAGGCATCAGTTACCACACAAAAGTCCTACTCCATAGATGGAATCTTTAAAATTGGTGCATGCATCAAGGCATCTTTTAAAATTTGAAAACTTTGTTTACATACCTCTGACCATTGGAATGCTAGATCTTTTTGAAGTAGAGTGGTCAATGGAGCTGCTTTCTTGGAAAAGTGCTTTACAAACTTGCGATAATATCCAGCTAATCCTATAAATGCCCTGATATCCCTTACAGATTGAGGTTGTGGCCACTCTTGTATAGCTTTTACCTTTTTAGTATCCGGCTCAATTCCCTTTTTGGATACAACATGGCCTAAATAAATCAACTGCTCTTGAGCAAAACTGCATTTGGAAAGCTTACCATAAAGCTTATGTTGCCTTAAAGGCTTCAAAACTGAGCGTGAGTGTTCAACATGCTCTTCAAATGTCTTGGAATAAATCAAAATATCGTCGAAAAACACGAGCACAAATTGGTCAAGATGAGCCCGAAAAACATCGTTCATGAGCCTCATAAAAGTACTCTTGGCAAAGCATAACCATTCTTGATAGTTACCTGATTCAGCAGCCTATAATCAACACACAAATGCAGACTCCCATCCTTCTTTTTTACAAATAAGACAAGAGCTCCAAATGGAGATGTGCTAGGCTTAATAAAGCCTTCCTCTACCAATTCTTCAAGTTGCTTTTTGAGTTCTGCCATCTCTACCACATTTAAGCGATAGGGAGGTCGCAAAGGTGGTGCAGATCCTAGAAACAATTCAATATCATGATTCCCCTCACAGAAGGGAGGTAGTTTTGTTAACTTATCAGGGAACACATCCCTGAATTCTTCTAACACAACCTGGACAGCTTGAGGAACAATAGTTTCTTGCATCTCCGCAACTTTACTTATCATTCCAATATACATGATTCCTCCTTTGTGCAAATAACGCTTTGCCTGCTTGCAGGTCAACATGGGAGGACCAGAAAGCATAGGACGGCTACCCAATCTCTTGATAGAACCATTTGACAAGGTGCAAAGGACAGATTTGCCTTTACAATCGATGTAGGCCCCTAAGGTTTTCAACCATGACATTCCCAGAATTAAGTCATACTTACCCAGATCAAGTACTTCAAAATTAGTATGAAACCTTATCCCACAAAGTTTAAACTCCAAGCGAGGCACAAAACCATTTGACATCTTAAACACACCGTCTTCTACGGATCTAGGATTCCGTGCAGTGACATTCAAACCCATCTGTTCAACCAATCTAGGCGAAATGAAATTGTGCTGCTCATAGATACCCGGATCGGGAACGTTTTCATCACGTGGACCTTCTCCCCGGAACGGGAACTGGAACGGGCGGGAACGGGAACTGCTGGAACGTGAATTTGAACCTTTTAATCTTAAAAATGGAGTTCCCAACTATTATACTTGTACTTTTTTACTTGCACTTACTTACCGCCTTCTGCACAAAAATTCAAAAAAGAATCAGAGAAACTAAATGATTTCAACCTCTAGACATGTAAATTTATGATTTCGACTTGTTTCCTTGTTAAAACTGTTGATTTCGACCTATTTCTTGAAGAAAAAACTCAGACGTCACTATCTTCCGCCATATCCACGACCGCCAATTTATTTTAGGTTTTATTTTCTTGTAAAATTTAACTTTTAGGTCATTTGATAATGTTGAAATTTTATTTTTCTTTTCCCATGTTGGGAACGTTGTAACCGGAACGTCGGGAACGGAGTTCCCAATGACGTTCCCGGTAAGACACACTTTGGGAACGTAAGGAGAAGTTCCCGGAATGCCTCAAGCATGGGAACGCGTGTTGGAACGGGAACGGAGTGCGGAACGGGGTTCCGGGTATCTACCACTGTCAATCAGAAAATGAAAATATTGCGTTCGAATGCTACCTGTTAGATGGATAACGTCAGTAGCAATGTATTCTACAGGGTCTCCACCAATGGCATAAGCACGCATAACTGGTGCTACTCCTGTTTCTTCCAATGTAACTGCTTGAGCTCGTGCAGGCCTCTCCTCAGTACGAGTATTTTGAGGTCCACTAACACTTGGCACACTCGTTATTGGCCTATTCCAATTTCCTGGATTCCCACTACTAGTCCGCGGTCCTGCATTCTTCCTGTTTTGCCACCTTCTAGGACAATAAGCTGAAATATGTCCAATTTCTTTGCAATAGTAACACAATATTTCTCTGCGACAACGTTCTTGTTCCTCAGAACACATCTGGCTTGGTGCCTTTGGCCGCCTTTCTGGAGTAGGACGTATACTTCCGCTTGTATTTCCAGAAGCAGCAAAAGACCTTTCTTTCTGCTTATGAGGATATTCCTTTTCTGATTTTCAAGATTGGGTTGTTTCCTCCCAACTTTTCTTAATCCGATTCTGGACTTGCTCTTTAAACTTAGACTCTGATAGCTTCCTCTAAGCTGAGATATGTCACTCCTCCGAGTAACAAAGTCAACTCCGGCTTGAGCACACGAATAAACGTGTCAGCTAATTGTGACACTATCATAGTGGGTCCATATAGTTGCAATGCCCTGAATGCATTGGCGTACACTTCTACTGTATCTTCTTGAACCAAATTTTGGAACTTGTTCATCTGCTCTAGCTCAAACCCAGCAGGTAAAAGAAGGAGTTTAAACGGTACCTTGAAAGTACCCCATGTGATATAGCTCAGAAAAAGCTGATCAGCCTTCTTATACTCTTTCCACCATATCTTGGCAGGTCCAGTCAATAGCATATCGGCAATGGTTGCCTTTAATAAGTCTGGAGTTTTCTTAACTTGAAAATAAAATTCGATCCCCTTCAATCAAGCATTAGCATCCTCACCTGTGGTATCCTTACCACTAAATGTCTCCATCTTAAGTTGCTTCAAAACCTTGTTGACTTCATCAAGGTCAGCATCCTTGGTGGCAAGCTGTTGTTGCATAGCTGCCAAAATTTGCTCAGTTATGGTAGGAGCAGTGCCGCTTCCCCCAGCTCCTGAATCGTTATCATCATTTCCAGACATCCTGCTAAGCACCTGGAAAATGATGGAAATGGTTATTTCTCCACAAATCAATTCTACTTTCTAGAAGATTTTCTTAAGTTTTTAGCCCTTAATTCCCATGGCCCGAAGGGTGTCAGAACTTTAGGCTCTGGTACCAACTGAAACGGACCTAGCCTCTTGGCCTAGGCCGTTGCACCATGTAATCGAGATAAGAACAACCATATGATAATACTTTTCTCATAAGTGCTCACATAAAAATATAGAGGTCGCACATAAACTATAATGTATCACATTGAACCAACATATAAAGATCACACACACACATCACATGTAACTCAATCAACAAAAATCACTCGGGCTTCTCCTCCCCCCTTCCTCGGAAGTGACCGAGGAGGAATTGCTGGAGCTACCTCATGTGGAAAAATCCTCGTCCCACTCAGGGTCCCAAGCCTCGATTTGAAGTCAGAGCTGCTCATAATAAAGCTGCCTAAAGAACGAAATTATTATCTCATAAACTCTCGCCTGGACATCATGTTGGGTTCATCTTCCGTTTCTCGAAACCACCACATAACAAAGGCATCAAGGTTCAGGACTATTGTCGCCTTATTAGGACGTGCCATCTTAAATACAAATATACACCCAGGGTTAGTCCACAAGGGCTAAGTGGGGAGGAGCATTAGGGATCTTCAACATTCATTCATCAGCATAAACAACAATACACCACCTTACCTGCTCCATCAAGACTCCCCCTGCATGAGTTAGCACATACCATACTACTACATGTCTTATACATAACTACATGCCAAGCGTAATCCTTAGGTGGTGACCCCAAGGAGACCACTCTCTCCATTTATATGTACCGGCTTTTAACTCATCCGTCAGGCCATCTGGCACGGCGGAGTTACACGGCCACCCCACCCCTTCGAAGGTGGGTCGTTGAATGCAAATGCACAATACCACGTAATACCATCACAGATCTTTATATGCTGCTCTTTTCACAGAGTGACCCAAGCCATATTTATATTTATAAACCAACTTCAAACTTACGTACATACGCATACATCCCACGTCAGATACTAGCATGGCAAGCATTTCTCATAAGATGAGACTGGCAACAGATGGTTTTATTCCCTGGATAGCTTTCAATAGACGGCAATAACATACTCAACCCTAAGGTAAAGACCATACGATTTAAGGTTCTTAATATAACTTCACGATTGTCGGCTAATTGGAATTTTGGTTCTATAGGTATATTAATTGATATGGATGCAAAATAATTTCAAGGTTTAAAGATTGGACTTAATATGCAAATTATAAAAGTATGGGGATACCAGACCCTGGTATCCCTCTGAAGATCCTAATCTGTTACAGAAGACCAGGGCGCCCAACAACGGCCTCTTTTCCTTGGCCGATCGGATTTGCTAGCTCGTCCAAGTCAGGAGTCCATCCCCAAAATGAATTAACAATGCAAATGACTATCTCTAGGATTAGAATCAGAGTGAGAAGGCGGATCTACAGATTATTCCAAGGCAGAGGAGATAGACAAGCAGAATGACGGTTTTTACAGAAATTGGAAGCAAGCTTGGATTTCCAGATCTTGATAGCCGGATTCAATCAGGGTTTTACTAGATTTGGATTCACAGAGCAATTAGCATGACGAATTCTACATCTGGACTGGAGTTTGGGTCACAGGGGATGGCTTCTATGGCATCTATGCTTCATAGCAATCTGTTTTACACAATTCGATTCCCAATACTTTTGCTCATGTAAGCAAAAAGAACACTTGGCAAGATCTTTTGCAACCCAGGATCATGCCAGATGTAAATCCGGCATGCTACATGCCTCCAATCCAGATGATTTTGCTGCCTGGCACAACCACGATTTTGTTTCCCCCCCCTTATTTAGATGTGCTCCTTTTTAAAAGAAACTATTTATGACCATTAACTTGTTTTTAAGTGAAAATACCAAAGTCATCCCCAAGCACATTTATTATTATTTTTTTTTTTTTTTTTTTTAGCACACCAGCCCTACCGGGCCTACAGCCTTTCCTCAAATTCTAGCCTATCCACGTGTAATTTCCATGTCATCAAAATCTGATGTGGCTTATTTTGGACCATCAGATCTTTACTTTCACAAATCTAAGGCCAGGGAAATTAGAAAAGACCCAGAAAATAGCAACGTGAGATGGGAGGAGGCGCTTCAATGGGATCCTCTACCCTTTCTCAACATGGCTTGCAGACCGGCTCGCCCTTTACCGCCCTAGCCAAGTCCGACGATTCTTCAGCCCTTTCTGATCCGTCTCTGCAGTGCCTCCTCTTTTTTCTTACTTTCGTTTGCCTGTTCTTCTCTCTTACTTTTGTCTGCCTGTTTTCCATATTTTTCTGCTGTTGAAAGGCCCCGATCTTCAAGTATTTTCCAGACTTGAGACTAATAGAGTCGGATTTCGCAGTTCGTCAATTTGGGTTTTTTTTTTTTCTTGTCTATGGTGGGATGTTGCTGTGGCAGCGTCCCCTTCATCCTAGCCACTTTCTATTCAGGGCAGCGATGGCAATTCCGGCAGCTTCATTCGAGGTTCCCCTGCATTTTTGGCTTCATGTCCGGAGTATAGAAACAGATATAAGCATTCAAGAGTGGTCGGATTGGCAGCCATTCCTGCATGAGATCGGGGCTTAGCAAGCAAAACACAGCAAAGAGGGCCAGCTGACGTGAATAGATATGGCAGACACTCCGGTCAATAGTAAGATCTGTCTAACAATCCAGGCCTGCAAGGTACTTTACCCTATTCTTTTTATTTCTCTGTAACACTACTCTGGCAAAATCCTAGAAGTGTCCCGTCTAAAGCTCCAGAATAATGCCTTCTAAGTCAGTTTTGCAGATGTTTTGCAATCGTCCATTGGTTCTAGTGTAGGAATCTTTCAGCTTGAAAATATACTGCCTGGATGCTTTACCGTGTTGTAATCAGCTGTTGGTTTTGAGGTGTATAAACCTTGCTTTTTGGCAATATGCTTCTATAATATAAATATCTGAAATCAGGGGATGCCTCAACTTGTCTTGCAGATGTCATCTGGTGAGCCATTGGTTTTGTGGTATATTCTGCATTGTTGTTTATTCGGACCATTGTTGAAACAACTAGCTCTTTATGATATAGCAGTCAGATTTGAACTAGCCGAATCTATTTGAAATGAGTTGGTTATTGGCGCAGATGTTGGCATTAAAGTTTTAACTCGAAAATCTGTGTTATCAAAGGTCTATTGCTGCCACCACCCATTGCTCCTGAGGTTTTCTATTTTATGCCTGTCTACTTTGCTGGATGCTTGGGCTCTTTAGCAAACCTAGAGAGAACATTGACCGAGAAGCACAAACTTGAGGAATCTGTCCAAGTTTCTGAAAAAGACGCAGAGTCCTCCTAATCCCATGTGGATGATTTTTTAGCATGAAGATGGTCTCAGCAATCTTATAATGCCCATTCTAGATATTCCTTTTATAGAATCTATTGTTGTTCTTACAGCTGGTACTTACAGCACAAAGCTGTCAAATTGATGTGGAACCAGAATGTAGATGTATTTAGGGTGCATATTTGGTTTGTTTATCTCTTCCATTTTGTCCTTTTTGCTGGTTGCACTGTAACCAGGCTTGATATTTGTAAACAAACGAACGTCCGCAGATACAAATAATATGGGAGAAGCAGAATTTGAAGGTTCCCATACTGTTGAAGCGTGTTAAAGGTTGGCGATCATTGTATGTGAAAGACTTTGTTTCCTTTCAGGTAAAGTTAAATGGTAAGATTACATTGTGACGTGCTTTTCAGACTGCCAAGAAGGTCCACCTCGTGTGGGCTTTTGCTTCCTTTTTGAAATATTGGTTCTGCTACTCCAGATCTCTGATTATTAAGGTAAATATATCTTAGCCAGTTAGAACTCTGAAAAGGGTATGTACATATAGGACTTTAGGGATGTTGCCTTGTAATAATGTACGTTGCTTCATTAACTTGGGAAATGCTTTAGCACTATATCAATCCTTCAATTTTCATTTCTCTGTGTTCAGCTGATGAATCATAGTTGCAATTGGCCAAGAGAAAATCAAACTGGAGGGTTTATCATTTCCAGATCCATAAATTATCAAACAAATAAGAAAAGCACTAGATAGATTTTCTATTTAACTTGAGGATTCCTAGTGCTAATTATTCAAAGAATAGTTTCTACATCCTATTAAGTGTAATTTTGTATAATGCATTCATAATTTAGCTTTCCTTTAATTCAAATGCCGTCTTCTACAGGCTATGCTCAATCCGTAAATTATGGGGTAAGAAATGTCATCTGCAAGTGCAGCATAGTGAGGCTGGAGCTGGGATAGCTGATATACAACTGGTCAATGATGTAGTGGCTCATATTGTGAAACGAATCCTCCATGCAGGATTATTCATATTTCTATCCTTTTATGGCATATTTGTCTCATGCAACTATAAGAAGATGATACTCGTTCTTGTAGGAATGTGTCAATCAAACGTGGAAGTAAAGTTGCCCTTTCTGCATAATGTATAAGATGTTATCTTCTCGATATTGTTTTGCTAGAGAGGTCTACATTTAATAGGGTTAAAATTCAAAAGCGCAATTGCATAAACTCTCCGTAATTTATAAGATTTGATTCTATAAGAGAACATAAATCAAATAAGCAATCATGTTTTACCTTCCTTCCTTCCTTCCTTTCTAGGCCTAGCAAAAGAAACACCCATAAGCCTAACAACATACAACATGAGGTATCACATACAACAGAATGAGGATAAAAACAACAAACGATCTATAAGATATGGGATATCTAACTATAATAACCTTTTACCATGTACAATACCTCACTAAGACAACTAATCATAATTAATTAATTGAACTATAAAAGTCACAAACTTCTATTATGGTTACAAGAAACATTCCACTACTTTGCCATTCAAAATAAACTTTGATTTCTTTTCATTGCTTATTCCTATTGCATATGAATAAAGACATACATTTCTTTTTTCTTTTTTATAATTAACGAAATCCACTTCACAAAATGGAATCCACTTTCCAATGACCACTAAGCCAAATGATACTAAGTTTAAATGCCTAACCAATTTAACCTTGTTAAAGCCTTCTGGTGTGCCTTTTGCTAGTTTTTTTTTTTTGAGGGTAAGAGTCCAAGCACATTTATTGATCCCATCTCAAGACTAAATTGTATCACTCCCTACTACCAATATGCAATTAAATTTATGTACATCCCTTATGGACATCAAGAAGCTAGTCTAAGCCACTGTATTTGTTACAAATTCTAGGCATCATGAGAAAGTTTCTTCGAGAGAGTCGAAGGTACGGACGAAGAGAAATTACAGGCAATGCACAAGTACTTGACAATGTAGCTAGAATATGGTGGCAAGGTCGAAAAAAAATGTTGCCTCAAATAAAAACCTGGGTAGGTTTCAGAAAGCCGTTCGAATTGCATAACTTACATGCTAATTATTACCCAGATCTTAAAAGGCAGTGGGATCTCTTCAAACAAGGGAAATATGAATTAGTACGTCACTTCTATTTAAAGTCCTCTTATCTTGCAGCAGTAAGAAAAGCTGAAGCTGTGGAGATGAAACTCAATCCTGATATAGTAAGATATGATATATGGAGGTGGGGGGAGGGGGGGTCCCCAAGGAAAAGGTCATCAATAGGAGCAATGGAAAATGTAATGGAGGCGATAATAAGAGACAGAATAAAAGCCTTGGATCTAATACACGAGATAACTCGGAATAATTGCAAAAGCACGATGGAAGAAACAATACGACAGATCTTCGTTCGAGAAAGGCGGATGCTTCTACTGTGCAGGACCACATCTTAAAGCAAATTGTCCAAAATTAAATGCAAAAGGAGACCAAAGTGATCGAGGTCTCTGCAGCAAATAAAAGGATCAAAGCAGAGTAGAATCCTGAGCAAATTCCCGCCCTACTGGATTCTTAGCTCAAGTATCTCAAATGGAAGAAATTTCACCTAAATTTAGCACAATGGCAAATAAACAACTTTCTTTTGCAAGTGAAGTACAAAAGGAAAAGGGGAGGTTGCAAATGGCTTATGAAGAAGTGAGTTTGTTAGTTTGCAATTCTTTAGGCAAATTCATAGGTATAAAACTGTTTGCAATATATTTTGAGATAACAATTATGCCTGCAGCATAATTGTTGGCCTTATTATATCTTATCATTATAATGAAAAAAAATTTAGCCTTTGAGGGTTGGACTTGAAGATTTATAGTTGTAGACTCAACTAGGGTTGTAACCATAGACTTGGTTATGGAAGTTTTAGCCTTAAGTTGTGGACTCAACTAGGATTGTAAACATAAACTTGGTTATGTTAATTTATCACATAATTCCTTGGTCGAGGACGATCAATCTGGGGAAGGGAAGGGTTGGGAAAGTAACTATGGAGCAAGAGAAAGAGAAAGGAAGCTAGAATGATTGTGCTAAGCCTGACAACCAAATACCAATGTTGAATATAAGGTCTAATGTTAGAAGGACGTTAAACTAAGGTAAAGGCCTTTAAATTATTATAAGGCCTCGAATCATTTTGCAAAAGACAAAGGTTATGATCCTTTTATCAAAAAAGATTATTACAATGGCTATATTAAGGGACGGACTGCGAGTAGGAAAGGCAGAGATAGGCCACCTACAGTAACTGCGCGATCAACATTCCGACAATAGCTTCCCCACAGTAATTTTGGACAGGAGTTACTCTCTACAGTAACTTTTGGTTTTCATCTGCGTTCCAAACACCTGTCACAATTCTTGGGATTTGGTTCTTGAGATTCAGCGGCTCCCTCTGATTTCATCTTCGATCTCCCATTTGACTTTCTATCTGATAAAGCTTGGCTGGTACTGCTATGCAGTAATTGATGGATCTAGCCCTCAATTCTTTGTGAGTCATTGAGATTCCTTCCTATTCTTCCTAATCTTGTTTTTAAATCCTTTCTCTTGCTCCGGAAAGCCCAGTTGGGTGAAGAATAGAATAGAATAGAATAGTTGGGTGAAGAGCCGTTGTTTTTAATTGTGTGATTTCAGTTTGATAATATCTTTTTGTCCATAAATTCTTGGATTATCAAAATTATTCGGTACAAATGGTTTGGAATAAGTAGAGTAAATTGAGCTTTCTTTCTTTATCAGTTAGCTAAATCAAAGATCATGATCTTTGGCACACGAGACAGACCAGAATTCACATACAAAGGGCAGATCATGGAGATTGTTGAGAGCTACAAACATCTTGGAGTAGATATTACTTCCAACTATAGCTGGAAAAATTGCGTAAGTAGAAGAGCATCCGGAGGGAAAGCTGCGCTTTACAGCATGCTGGCAAAATGCAACTGTGCTTCACTCACACAATGGGGTTTGAAGAAGATCTTATTTAAAACTTTGGTTCAAACAGTAGCTTTGTATGGTGTCCCTATTTGGGGGCACGGAATCTCTAACGCATGTGGAAGCAGTTGAGGGGTTCGAAAAAATGTTCTTGAGAAAGAACTGGGGATCCGATCCCAAATTCCATATGCTATCATGCTAGGCGAAGTGGGCATGTTCCCACTTGAATTGGAAGGTCTATACCAAGCAATTAACTTCTTTAACGAGTCAAGGGGCGACACCACACGTACCGATTATCCCATAAAGCCATGATAAATTCGCACCACGATGGAAGACAAATCTGGCGGCATGGGCAAAGTGGGGTGTGGATGAATCGAATTGGCCACGACACAAAAAAGAGGCAAGAGTTTTTCTTTGGAAAAATTGGCAATAGTTCATCTAAAGGCCGTCCGTAAACGCGTGGTGCTTGTCTGAAAATAATATTAATCACATGGATCCATATGAGTGCCAAAAGTATCTCCAGGCAGGCGTACCAAAAATACAAAGCCGGATGTTGGCAAAGTACAGAACAGGATCACATAAATTAGAGATTGAAACTGGACGATGGTTAAAGACTCCAGTTGAATCCCGGTATGTAAGATATGCAAGACAGGGGCAATTGAAGATGAACACCATGTTTTTATGCACTGCCCAGAATACGCCCACATCATATCTAATTTTGGGATATATGTAACAGATCTACACTCATTGTTCTCTTTACCGACATTGACATTAGGACCCTATATAAAAGCGGTGGATGCACACCGTTCATTATTTACAAAAGTTGTAAAAAGAAAGTTCATGTGCTCCATGGCCTCTCGAGGCCCAAGTGAGCATTAGATATAAATTTAATTAAATTAAATTTCATTTGAAAATGGAAATCAAGCCTAGCCAAAATTGAAAGTCCATCACTTTGGCCAAGTTGGATCTCCGATTAAACTCTTCCTGCAACTATGATGGGCGAATCTATCTTTATCTGAACTATCCAAAGCCCGAAGGAAACAAACTGCACTTTATATGAGACCTATTGCTTTCAGCAGGTTGTTTTGAAATAGATAATAGCTAAAGTTTGTTGGTAAGTAGATGGTTATATGTAGAGGATGAGAGAATCTATTAAAGTTGAATGTTTACTTAAGAAGTGGTTGGTGCCAATATTTTACTTTAAGAAGTGGTTGGTGCCACTTAAGAAATAGTAAATCAATTTTATAATTGTATTGTTTCCTTCTAATGGTTGATCATGCCATCATTAATATTTGTGCAATATTATGGCTTAGATATTCTTGTTGCTGATGTCCTCCAGGAAGCTCGAGATAGAATTGCTAAAATCTACCATCATTCTTCACTTGCTCCTGCCAGGCGACATTTGATCTTTGAGATTTATTTGGGTGTGTTGTCTTATGCATAGATTGGTGGTCCTACTCAGTGGATCATGATTATCCTCTGAGATTTTAGTCTTGCCTGTGCAGTTGTATCTGTCTTTTGGCTTGGACTTTTATTGATGTCCTTAAAAAAAAAAAATAAAAAAAAAATCCCAATCTTGACATACGGGAAGGTACTAACAATAAATAACAATTCTGGGCTTCTATAGACCTAGCAGTTGAATGAGTACAATCGAAATTCGTTAACGAGGGTCTATTGGAATCAAGTCTAGTGCCAACACCTGCAGTAATACTTGCTATTGATATCAAATGATATTTTGACAAAGAAACATGAATGCTAACGAAGAAATTGTTGAGAAGTCGAGCAAGAAATGAACCCTAATCCCTTAGGCTTATTTATTAGTCTTGTATATAGAATATGCTATATATATATATATCATAGTTGACATATATGGCATTTATTATGTGTCACATACTATAATATTGGATATGACATATATTATATATGTGACATTTGCATATACCATGTAACATATAACCGACGTATGACATATAAGACGCGTGTCATATATAACTTATAAATATGTTTGCAAAGATGTCATCCTTGACATGTATGGGATGTCGTACATATTTTGTGTCATAATACCTTTCATGACATGTCTTGTATAAATGACAAAATATATACTATATGACATATATGCTAATTATAACATATAATATAAATGACATATGATATATGTCATTTATGTTACTTTCTAATATGAGCGTCCAATTTAGTTATAGAAAAACTTATTGCGGCATCCAAGGCCGCCATAAAACATTTCTCTTTATTGACACTTTTTTTTTTTTCAAATTATGTTTGTTTCAAGCCATACAAGAGACACTCAAAGTGAAAGATGCTTTAATATTCCTCTAAGATGCCCTCAAGATTTTATGAATATTCCCTTATGCTCCTACAAATCCTCGTTTGATACCATGAAGGTTCCCTTAGGTTTTTTAAAAGTTTGTGAAGCTTCTTCCAGATTCATCAAAATTCTCTGGGTTTACCAGTTCAGAAAGGTTTTGCGCAGGTGTCACTAGGAGCCACACGTACATCTATTATCTATTATATATCTATTATATATCTATTATATCGTAATATATATAAAATTATTTGGATGTGTCCCGTGATATAGATTGTTTACATATTCAAATGAATCAAGGCCGTTTGTTTTTGGGAAGGTGAGGTGGCACACCTTTGGCCGTTTGATCTCTATGTGTGTCATGCATGGGCATGCATGGGGTCATGCACCATGCCTCTGGATCGTCAGATCAAGGGGGGAAGGAGATATCCTAGCCCTTGATTTTTTTGAGAAACTGCAGGGAAGGTTCAATTTTTAGCATTTAGTCTACACCCTTCAAATTAGGGCATCTAATCTACGCCGTTATTTAAAAAGTCTGACCATTATTATTTTTCATTAATGCACACTATGACGTGGCAAATCGTATTCAAAGGGATTTAATGCATAGCCATTACCGTGCAAGGAGATAAGACTTGTAAGTAATTTAGTGTTGATTTTTAATTATTAATTCTTTGGAATCGTCTAAAATTTTGAAGTGCTAGCCATTTTTTTTGCTCCACTCTTCTGCGTCCCCTATTGGCGACGACGACGGAACTCCAGTAGAGCTATGATGCAATGCATGAGTACAACCATGGTTGGATGTTTAGGTAATCGGTTTTACAACTCTGTTCAAATATGGATCTGGGGAATCCGATTTCTATTCTCAGTGTTGTGCGCATTCAGGGGTCTTGAAGATAATTTGAGTGGCAATTTGCACCGATGGTTCAGTGTTATTATTATTCTCAGGGTGCTGCCTGTGTTCAATCGACTAAGATGCTGGTGGGCCTCTATGCCAAAACCTGTGACATAGAATCAGGTTTACAGGGATAGCGATGGGTAAATCGTTGCCCAAAAATGCCCTTTGTTCTACTGGTTTCGTGTTTATGATGGCTCTTTTGCAGGTTATATGTGCTCTTAATTGTTTACTGAACTATTATTCGAGTTGTTAGGGCCTTCTTGTGCATTAACTTTGTCTGCTTTGTCAATTTTTGCAGGGCAGAACAGTATAACTGCGGAATGTTTGCGTTTTAAAGAGTCATATCCGTGGAGCATCTTGGCAGATTTGCTCATCCCCTCCAGACTGCTTCGCGTTTCGAAATTTGAATCCTCCGTTAAGGGAGGTAGGTTGATCTTCACCATTAGAATTTGTATGAGTAGGATGAGGAAAGACATGGAGGAAGGCCTACCTTATTGCTTAATATTAGCAGACGCAATAAGAGCAGCAGGGAGTTCCAGGTAAGCACACATACTTTTGCATTTGCAAAACTTTAATTCTTGCGCTTCATCTCTAGTTAAAAGAAACGTGAGAGGTTTAGGTTTGCGGCCCAATAGAACTGTGCCATGGTCGTGTAGAGCTTAGTTACGTCATTAATTTGTCTGATTGTGTGTTTCTCCTTGCTATATACATTAGAACGAAATGTTTGAACCAGCACATGATATTAAATAATAAGAACGACCTTGCAAATCGTAAATCTTCAAATTCTTGAGAAATATTTTTGTAAGCCTAGCCAGGTTAAATAGAGTTGATAAACGGCATTCACGTCAAACATGGCAGACGTTTCATATGACCCATCCTGCAAAAAAAGAAGCAGCACGTTACATGCGTACGGGGCATGACATCCAAGAAAGTGGAAAAGCATGTTATGGTTCCTCAGAAAATTTTGGAAATCATAATGTTATCCTGGACAATGCATTATAAGAACCTTACCTCAGTAGATCGCAGAGAGGTAATAGCGTTTCTCCGCCACAATAGCCTGTAAGAGTTAAACATGAATTCTCTCATTCCCTTTGATGCAGACGCCTTCCTTTTCAACTTCTATTGGTAACCAAGTAGACCAGGAGAAAGACAATACAGAATTTTATCACCCAATTTTGGTTTGAACACCCATTCTTATAATCTGTAATTTGCTTATTTGTCTATGGTAGTGAATTGAAAACATGTATTTTTGCTCCACGTAAAAGATGCTGCTATGCAGTTGTTATTTTCAAATTATAAGCCACCTCATGGTGTAGAAATAAGTTTGAATTTAATGAATGATTTTGTAACTAGGTTTATGTGTTGGTCGTGTGAGCAAGCTTTTGAAGCCTGAGGAAGTAAAAGAAGAATTCAATTTGCGAAAAATAGCTGCAGGCCCTTTTCAATATAAACGAGAGGAAGTTGCTGGATTTTTTGGACAGTATGGCACGGTCAAAAGTTTACGCCCATTGGCAAATATTGTGAAGTAAGTTTTGTTTTATTGTTGTTTGTGCTGTGTATAAATTTTGTGGACGAGTAATTCTCTTTATGTCCAGTAAAACCTTTGATGGAACAGGAGTTGCAGTGGCAAAAACCATCATGGGAAGTACGAGCCCTAGCCCTCCTGATGTGGCTATCTGCTTACCAATACTTTGAAAACGTATGGAAGTTTCTAGTGGCAGCCAATAGCTTGAAAATTCCCACATTTGAAGCCTCAGACTTGAATGAGGTATGATTATAGCTATGTTTTGGTGTATTTGTTTACAATTTATTGCCTTAATAATATTGTTGTCATTTTTGGACCATCGAACAGTTTGCTTATGCTTAAATGCAATTTGTTGTGGAGAAGATCAAGGCTTTCATTGCTACATTCTGTGCAAATTTGTAATGCCTTTCAATGAAAGACATAGGGTTATCATGCTAGAGAAAGATATGCTTGAAGGATAGAAAGACAATTTTCATTTCGCTTTCAACAAGAGTACACTTCTCATGCTTCTGCCTGATTGTTTTATCCTCTGTGTTGAGACATTTGCAGGTTGGCATTTCTTTGCATGTTTGTGAGAATGAAAATCAATCTACCATAGAAGCAAGTCAATAATAAAAATAAGGTAAGAGTCACGATTTTCCCCTTCTGAGCAAGTGGAGGTACTAGTTTCTTAAGCCAGTGCTCTATTTAATTTCTTTTCCAGGATCCCTAGAACACCTCCTCTACTCTGCCTCTGCGATATGGCATTGGACCGGTATTTTTTAGGCTTGATAAGACAACAAGAAAGCCAACCCTTCGAGGTAAATTGATCGATTTTGGAGACGTACACGTTAGATAATGTGATGCTTTAATAATATTTACAATTTTAACCAAGCTTAATTGTCTTCGCAGTTAAATTCTAGATAATAAAAGTTGTATATATAATATGTTGACAACATAATCTTCAAGAACCAGGAAGAGATAGGACTCCAAATGGACTTTGCACTGCGTTAGCTTTGTCACTTGGATTTGCACTTTGTCGCTTGCCAATTTAAGTCAACGTGATTTTGTTTCGAGAACTACTGCTTTAAACTACTTTGATAAAAGGATTACATATTTGCATTACACATGATGTATGGGTATGAGGCCAAGGGTAAATTAGAAATTGATTGCACATAGAAGGTACATGGCTATGAGGTCTAAACAATTGTGATCGTTAGAAACCTAATGTTCTCTACAGTGGACCTGATGATTCGTTCTTTTGCGATTGGAATGTGACGGAAAGCATGCACAATCAAACATTTCAGGATAGGATGTGCCATCAGATGCGTGTGTTGCACTCAAAGCAATCGAAAAAGGGAACATATTATTGTTATAGGTAGTTATGATGAGGAGCTGAGGGTGTGCACCATGAAAAAATGTCTGTTACAGCCAACCATGTGTCTGGGTGGAGTGGAAATTGAAATGGCACCCTTTTAATAAGGGCATTCTTTTTCAAGGAGCATCATTTGTCTAAACCGTGTTGAAACAAAAGCTATGGTTGCAACATGCACCTTCTATGATTATTCGGTCGCTATTGCAGTTTGTAGATACTTTGCTCTATCCAACATCTTCTCTAAATGCTTCTCTTCATATTGTTATACAAAGTCTGAAAGAGCGAAGTGTTGCAGGATGTTTCCTTGAACATGAACTTTCTAATAAACTCATTATTCTTTTGAAAGGTTGGTCACATTTTCTTAAGATTTTTGTGGTGCATGCTCTAACTTTTAAGCCAAGATCGCCCTGGTGAGATAAGTATAAGCTTCCAAGTGGTTATTGCTGTTCTCAAAAACATCTCGATCAACATATGAAGCAAAAGGTAAATAAAGGTCATACAATTTTAGCTTTCCTTTCTTGAAAGGATGTATATGATTTTCTGGCTTAACAATAAGTATCTTTCTTCATTGGTTTCAATGCATTAGGGATTTTTTGAGATCATAAAAGGGCCTTCTAAGAACTGCTGACTAAGCTATATGAACTACCAATCAGAAAACAGAACTGTTAATCCAGTCAGCAAAACAGTTATAACTAACTCACTGGATCACATTTTCTAGCATAAGTGTTGATAGAAAAGTCCAAATGAGCTTTTGTTTGGTGCAATAGATAGATCTCATTGAGATCTTTCTAACTTTGGGTGGTTTGCATATCTTTTAGCCCCATAGAATAGTAAAAAATGGTAAAAACCATATTTTTTGGAGTTTTGACAATCATAAGTGGTTAAAATATGTGCAAAGCACCTAAGGTTGGAAAGATCTCAATGAGATCTATCTATTGCACTAAACAAGAGATCATTTGGACTTTTCTATCAACAGTTATGCTAGAAAATGTGATCCAGTGAGTTAGTTATAACAGTTTTGCTGACTGGACCCGTCAGGCTCTGATTTCTGATTGGTAGTTCATTTATCTTCATTTGGCTTAGTTGGCATGTTTTGAAGGCCCTTTTTTAATCTCAAAAAAACCCTAATGGCTGAGGCGGTGTTGACATAGAACTCAGTGCAACATACATTCTCACAACAAAGCCTGTCGATGATTCAGGACTTCCTAGTGGGGCAACAAACGATTCAATAGGACTTTGCAAATTTGGCCCTACAGAAAAAAGTACACCCAATAATTCATGACTACACATGCACTACATATGCTACTGCACTACACACAGTATATTACGTACAATACATAGAGAGAGATATATATCTAGGTTGGATCCCTAAGCATGCATAGGGTGCATATATATCACTAATATATTTAAAGGCCACTAATGTATTTAAATGTATATTGTGTGTCCATGTCATGTCATGTAGCCTGATGCTAACATCTTTTCTTACCGTCGATTTGAGAAAGGGAATGAGGTGGCGCCATCAAGGCCATCCATTTGTGATGGCATGCATGGGTCATCCATCGACATCAAAATTAGGGCAAACAATTTTAACTGTTGATTAGAAAAAGGGGCAAGAATCTCAATCGTTGAAAGATTATAAGAAGGTGCAAGGAAATTGGCTATTGATCATTTATCCAGTTATTTATTCCTTGGATCCTAGGAGCATAGGTGTCATGTGGTCTTGATAAATCGGCATCGCAAATTATTTACAATACTTTGTGGATCTAGAAAAAGCTTTTGGCAGAGCTCTACAATTTGTTTTTTGATGCTATGCATGATCTCCTATTTGGATTTTGGGAGCTTAGGTATGGTTTCAAGCTCGTGCTTCCTCATTAGTTCTGTGCTTGCGCTATGTATTTGTGGGGGATGTGTAACTTATTGGCCCCCTTTTTTTTTTTTTTTTTTGCTTCTATATTAGGTGATACTTTGGCTTCTTACGAGCAGTTCCAGACATTCTTGAGGCTTTGAACTTGGAGCTAAAGCTTCTTTGGTGATTTTATTTGTCTAAACTTGCAGGGGTTTTACAGAGTAATATAATGTTCGTACATAATCTAAATGACGCTAACATGTTAGTTGATACAATCCACTATCTATATTGCTTAAACTATATATATTCGACTTCGTACAGGCCTTACATAGTACAAACACTTGTGTATATATACAATTATATAAGCACCCCCCTTATTTCTAGAGATTTGGGTGTCGTCGCCTGGACCGTCCAGATCTGAGATCGACGGCCCAGACGGTGACACCAAAATCTCTAGAAATAAGGGGTATGTCAAATCGATCTCATCCGTTGAATGTGCAAGATCGACGGCCTAGATAGAGCCAACTTTATTTGGGGCTTTTAATTTGGGCCGTTGGATTTAGGGATTCAATCTTGCCCATTGATGAAAATGTCATTAAAATTAAATGCACCTCAAGAGGTGGCACCACTTTTCACAATGACGTGTCATTCTATAATTTTTGTGGCATTGCACATTTAAGATATGAGGTCGTGAAAAAAAAATAATAATAAAAGAACCCTCTTGTGAGGTGGCATGGGGCAAGTTCGTCAAATTAAATGCCACCTTATGCCACCTCTAGAGGTGGCGCAACCTTATGTCATAGTTGTTCTTTCTGAATTTCTAGTTGGACGAGCTTTAATAATGATGTCCAAAAAAACTCGACTGTAGTTTATTGAAGTCGATTTCTTTCTTTTCCTGCGCTCATGGTCGCTTTTGCTCTGTGGAGATCTGCAATTCTGCATCTGCTAATCGGTCTGTGCCATGGTTCTTCCTGGTTACATGTTTAATACAAGCAATCTGCCATTTGAATTCAAGCCTGGCAAATTTTGAGAAAAAATTTTCTGGGCTTTGGAAGTGCGGCTCCATTCCTCCTACTCCTCTTCTCGGGTCTGTTCGCCCTTCCATTCCTCCGTTTCTTTTGAACCATAGCCAAGGGTTCAAAAAATGTTAAGATTTTTTTTCCCTTCTCAAGGTCTTAACTCAATTACCAGCCGTTGAAGCAAGCGACAGCTATGGCAAAGTCCAGACTATTGAATCCAGCGACAAGGTCATTGTTTCATTTCTCTTCATGGGATTCTAAGCCTCTAACCTTCCCGCCAAAATGGCCGCTATGGTACCAAGGTTTTTCCTGCACTCTCCTTTTTACATTTGACATTTTTAGCTAATGGGTTACAAAAAGTTAATACCTCTCCGTTCCGGCAAGAAAGATGCGGCGAACAATTTTGCTCTGAGGCCAGTACACAGGCAAGTATCATTTCTGCATTTGCTCCTATTTATGTACTAAATCTTTGTTCAATCTCCTATTCTTATTCTGCGTTTCGTTTCTGCATAATGTTCATCAGTATTCGGATCGCTCTGGCTATTCCAGATTCTTCATTTGGCTATTTGCTCTTTGAAGAATTAAATATTTGGATGCAAAGGACAAATCTGAAGCTGCTTTAGAGGTCGCTGAGTGCCTGTTTGTGCATTTTCTTTTGCTATTTCCGCAAAATTGACTAGGCAGTTTTATGTGACAGAACTATAAGAAGCAAATATAATTAACGGAAGGAGACATGTCTGATGTTCTTGCTGAAGCATTCAAGGTGCAAAATAGTCAAACTCAACCTGCCATTCTAAGGAAAATTTTCAAGTCGATTGTACATTCTCTGCAGTTGTTTTTGTGTACACAGGTAACCTTGCCATCTCAGAAGCTTTGCATAATAGCTTGCTGTTTTGCTAATGCATCTGCCAGTACATATACGAAAAACAAGTTAAATAATAAATTAAATGCCAGTACATATACGAAAAACAAGTTAATTAAATAGCTAATGCTTCATGATGTTTCTTAGCTGTGTGATAGGGCAAGATTCCATGGTTTAACTAGCTAGCACAGAAAGCAAGTTGTTTCTCTGACTCCTTTGATTATAGATCGTGATGTGTGCTACTCTAGGCCACGGATTCTTAGACTGCTATGGACACGATGTCTTCACTGTATTGCAGATAGCTGGTACAGTATCCTTCTAACTAGCCAAGACATCCAAATAATCCCAGATTATTGGACTTATCTGACCCCCGAAGGGGAGGCTTTAGAGACTTTGATATTTTGCTTAATTAACCTTATAAACAGCCTTCTCAAGACATACTAATTCAATAACAAAAAGGACTCAACAAGCCAAGTGGACAAATG